>VONZ01000508.1:280000-541020 GCA_012976165.1 Labeo catla
TCTACAATATTATATATGTATTTCAGATTTATATATTAATAGGTAGATGTTAACGATGTGATTAAAATTAATAAATAAATTAACAAACAAACAATGCAAAATATGATTGTGGACAAAACGTGCACAAATGGTAAAAAAAAAACTTAAAATGTGATATTTAAAAATATACCTTTTATATTTATATTTAAATTGAAATAAATCTTTATATTTCATTAATATTACATTATTTTTACATTTAACAACAATAAATGAATTTATATACTGAATTTATATCTTCATGTTTGTTATTAATAGGCAGATGTGAAAGATGTGATTAAAATAAATAAATGAAACAAAATTTGCTCACACTGCATGACTAAAATATGAAAGTGAAAAAAAAGGTCATGTGTGTCTTCAAAACACCTTTTGCATTTATATTTATTTATATTTTAAATGAAATCAATGTTTAGGTATATTTATATTTATTTATATAATATTTATATTTACAGTTTTAACAACCATAAATTAATTTATACATTGAAATTATACCTTTATATTTGTATTATAATTGTATTATAATTGAGAATTTTTAAAGGGGTCATCAGATGCCCATTTTCCACAAGTTGATATGATTCTTTAGGGTCTTAATGAAAAGTCTCTAATATACTTTGATTAAAAATTCTCAATGGTTTTGTAAAACAATACCCTTTTTACCTTGTCAAAATCAGCTCTACAAAAAACATCTCATTTTGGTGGAGGTTGCTTTAAATGCAAATGAGCTCTGCTCACCCCGCCCCTCTCTTCTCTCTGTGGAGTGACGAGCCTGTTTACCTTAGCCGCATTTAGCTGCTAAACTTGCTAACTAGCATGGTATTAGGAAAGGCGATTGCAAAGATTCATAAAAAAAAACCCTTATACTCACTTCTGCTGTAAGTGAAGCTGGATCATGAATGATTTGTGCGAACATAGATGCATTTATGTAGATCGGGAGGCGCATTCCCTTCACAAACAAACGTAATCTACTGCATCTTCAGCGGCTCAGATGTCGGGAGTAAATGACGACCACTATGTTAATTATTACATCCAGCAACACAACACCTCAATCGCTCAATCGGAGATATTCTTGTCTAACTTACATCCCTGCTTCGGCATCGAAACAAAGAGGTGGGACTGTTACAGCTGATCTGAGGTAAAAAGCTGGTGTGAATCAACTATCGTGGGAGCGGCCTCTGTGGGTGTGACGCCACACTGACAGGCATCTGAGAATGGCTCGATTTGAAAAAGGGGATATTATTTTTACAGATTAATTAAAAACCACTGCATGGATTTTTATCATTATAGGGCAGATTTGTACATACACTGCCAACACACATTAATGTTCAAACAACATGAAAAAGTGAACTTAGCATCCGATGACCCCTTTAACTACATGACCTCTTGACTGCAAAAATGCTTAAAGCTAAACAAAAAAATTGGCAAAAAAATTGGCAAAAAAAGGCCCAAAAATCATTGTTAAAAATTACTGTCACCACAACCACTTTTAAACAAATTTCCCCTTCTGAATCCCCAAAACTAGTCAAAACCATCTGACGCTCACCACAAACGAGACCCAATTCTCACTTCCCGTTGAAAACCACAGGACGAGAACAGCCCGGATGTGTCACTGGAAAACTGAGATAAATTAAGAAACGCACTAAAATTAGCCGCTTGACGCACCTCGATCATGTCGATGAGATTGTAGAAGAACTGCCTGCTGTCGATGGACAGTTTGTTGTCTTTAAAGATGACTCGATAGTGGAAAACCTTCTGACTAAAGCAGACGCACAGCACAAAGTCGCCGGGATGCCGAATCGACTCCCGTACGAGGAAAAGCCCGTCCTCCGCGGGCTTCAGTTTGCCAGCGGCTTGCTGCCCGGATATTTTGCCGTGAAACCATCTGTGAAGATTTTAAACAACATCAGGCCTAAAATATCCTCTGCTGACATAAACTAACCACATCCTGTCCTTCTGTGGAGTAATTACCACCACATTACGAGCTTATTCCTCATCGCAGTTCTTCAGAATTTAAGATTTGTGTTCACTCACGGCATGAGGCTTAATTTGGGGTCGATACGGAGGGCTTCCCTTTCTCTCAGATTCGAACCCGAGACCAGTCCTTCCTCTCCCGTCGTGTTATGTCGGGCTCTGTATTCTCCTTTCCTCTGAAAACAAACCTTAGTCAAGCTCTGGTGACTTTATATGGGAGAATGCGTTTAGGAAAGGTGCGTATTTTACCGTTCCGGGTCCGACGACTGTCAAGATGTCGCCTTTGTGATACGCGATTTTACCCGCTTTAGGTTTGCAGTGCTGCTTTTTGGCGACGCACTGCGTACCTGCCGTCCAGTTCTTCTGGAGTAATAGTAGAGTAATAATGATAAAGTAAGTAGTAAGAAGTGAGGTGTGAAAACTTCTGGAGGTGTCGGCTAATATTTAGCATGATGTTTAGCTTACCATCGCCATCTGTTTATTGAGCAAGAAACATCTGAAGGTCTTCAGACTTTCAACCTGATGGAGAAACCGCGTTAAAAAGCGGTTAAAAAGATCGGACATGATGTTTTAGCATATTACAGTCGTGTAAAATGGTATACTTCATCTAAATTACATTTTTAATATGTTATGGAGGCACAAACAAGAACGTGAAAAGTAAACAAAATGTTAGAAGGTGATCAAAAAATATCACAGCCATACCGGAAACCGTAATTACAACAGTCATAAATGGCCCCCCAAAAATATTTGAAAATGTAAAAAAAATAAATAAATAAATAAAAACACACAGGCACACACATTAATTCTATAACTTAATACCAATAATTAATAGCAAGCCACATAGCCACCATAAATAAATGTTTAAGGTAACCAAGAAGGCCCAAAAATTAATTTACCAAATCAAATGTCACACCCAGAGAAAGTGATTAAAATACTCATAAAAAACCAAAAAAACCAAAACCTGAAGAGAAAAAAATGTTTGAAAAGGAGAAAAAAGACAACAAAAATCACATTAATTCTATCATTTAATAGCTATATTAATATCAAGTCATGTAGCCACGAAAAAGGCCTAGAAATGCATTTACCAAAACAAATGCCACATACACACTGCAGAAAGTGATTAAAATAGTCATAAATGGACGCCTATTTTAATCACCATGTAGAAAAAAAACTTCAAAATTAATTCTATAATAAAAAGCACACTTATATACTTATAATATGAAATTCGAAAAAATAAATAAATAAATAAATCCCAAAAAGCCTCAATGTGCTGGAAGTGCAAAATTAATAAAATTAACATTACACAAAATTGGCACTTTAAAACAAGTATATTAAAACAATATCCTTATAATAATAATAATAATAATAATAATAATAACAACAATAACAATAATAACGCATGACACCTTGACTGCAAAAATAAATAAATAAAATAGACAAATACGTGAAAATAAAAACTTACAACGTGATTAAATTAGTTTTTTTAAAAAAGTTTTATAAAAACGTATTTTTAAAACTAGTGATATTTAGAAAAAAATAATAAAAAAAAAAAAATGAATAAAAACCCACATTCAAAACAATGTTAACTTTTTTTGCATAACCTTGAGTGGAAAAAAAGCTCAAATGTGATTTAAAATGTTGAAAATGGTCCTAAAACGGCCCTAACACTCTTTGAAACAAAAATAATAATAAAAAAAATAATTGAACACTTACAGTAACTACAACTGAAATAAAGAAAATCACAAAAAAAAAAAAATCACACATTAATTCTATCATTTAATATCAATAATTAATATCAAATAATAATAATAATTATAATTATTATTATTATTAAATAAATAAAATAAATAAAAACCTACATGGTGATTAAAATAGTTAAAAAAAATAAATTGTGTTTCATGTGCATATATTTTTAGTACAGATTAAGATTATGAAACATAAATAAAAATTCTTATACACAATATAGTTGAACATTAAACTAGCATCTTTCTAAACCCAGTGCTGTATAAATTAAAAGACAAAAACGTTCTCACTTACCAGTATGAGTTTGTTTGTGAGATATGTTGCGGGTGTCACTCCATGTGAGCAGCGACACACTCATCAGAGGTTTATTACACACTCACTCACTCACTCACTTCCTCTTGATATTCACAGAGCCGCAGCTCTGACGTGTTTTCCACCCCTATTTATGACCATATAAGATGGCAAAAACATAAGGCAAAAAAAAAGCCTCAACTTAAGTCAAAACACACACAGACGGGCCACGTAGTCTGATCGTTTTCTCCATTTATTTAGTTAAGCAGCACTACACAGATATTCCAACTGAAAGAAAGATCACACTATAATTATTCACAGTCCTACGAAACAAGAACAAACACTCAGCAGGAACATTTAAAAACGGTGGGATACGATTGCATTATACGTAAAAACAAGTGGCGGAACGCAAACTCAAGCGATATGAATAATCAATTCGATATACTAACAAGCGATCTTTCTAGCAAACTGCACATCTCTCGCTAGGTTAGATTTTACTCTTTTATATAAAAATGTAAGAATAGAGAGGTATTACATTATATTATATTGCAATATGAAGAACCGGAAAATTCACCTCCTCGTTCGCATTTCAAGTACTTTAAATCTTTACCGCAGGCACGTGTGAAGAACCACAGACTTTTTACGTTGCGTATTCGCGGCTCGATACCCTGTCGAAACGCCAGCTTCTCACCGTGAAATGAGCGATTATTCAGAATGCAAATAAAAATAATGATAGCAGAGAAGTCTATTTATTTATTTATTTATTTTTCCTCCATCGGTTACAGATTTGATGCCTAAACATTTACACTGTAAAAAAACAATTTGTTGAGTCAACTTAAAATTGTTATCCCGCTGCCTTAAAATTTTAAGTTGAGTCAAATTTAAAAAAAAAAGTTTAGTCAACTTGAAATGTTAAGTTGTACTAAGTGACAACTTAAAATTTTAAGTTGAATGAACTCAAACATCTTAGGCAGCTGGGTAACAAGTCCAGCTTTTAAGTTTAACAAACTAAATTGTTTGTCAATTCAAATATCTAAGTTTTCACTTCGTACAACTTAACATCTCAAGTTGACTAAACTTATCTGAGTTGACTGAACTAAACATTTACACTAAAAAATAATTTGTTGAGTCAACTTAAAATTGTTACCCCGCTGCCTTCAAATCAAAAAAAAGTTTAGTCAACTTGAAATATTAAGTTGTACAAAGTGACAACTTAGATGTTTGAGTTGATTCAACTTAAATTTTTAAGGCAGCTGGGTAACAAGCCCAGCTTTTAAGTTTAACAAACTAAATTGTTTATTTAGTCAACTCAAATATCTAAGTTTTCACTTCATACAACTTAACATTTCAAGCTGACTAAACTTATTTGAGTTGACTGAACTAATCATTTACACTAAAAAATAATTTGAGCCAATTTAAAATTGTTACCCAGCTGTCTTAAAATTTTAAGTTCAGTCAACTTGAAATGTTAAGTTTTACTAAGTGACAACTTAAAATTTTAAGTCGAACGAACTCAACATCTAAGACAACTGGGTAACAAGTTTAATCAACTTGAAATACTAAGTTGTACAAAGTGACAACTTAGATATTTGAGTTGATTCAACTTACATTTTTAAGGCAGCTGGGTAACAAGCCCTGCTTTTAAGTTTAACAAACTAAACTGTTTGTTTAGTCAACTCAAATATCTAAGTTTTCACTTCGTACAACTTAACATTTCAAGTTGACTTAAGATTTTAAGTTGACTAAACTTGAGTTGACTGAACTTAAAATTTTAAGGCATTGTAACATTATTTTCACAACAAATTGTGCTTTTTACAGTGTATAAATCCAGTGTCAGGTTAATAAACAACCACACAAAGCTGAATTGTGTCGCTTTTAAACAGCTTATTAGTGAATACTAGTAACTACTTATATTAAAAACTTAATTTAAGATACACAGTAACGAAACTAATCATTTTGCATTAACATCGTACATAATATTATTATATAATACGTTATAATAATATTATATAGAATAGAATTCATTATGTTTATAAATATATCTAAATATTTTGTGTTTTATACAGTGGGATCCAAAAGTCTGAGACCAAAAGTCAGATTTCATTGTCACTAAATTAGCATTAATTTCATTTGCAATGAAAAACAGAAATATTTCTTATTAATTTTATGTTATAATGTTCATTTTATATTCTTCAAAATAATAAAACGTATATTTGCATGTTAAAATGTCTGAAAAATGTAAATTTAGACTTAGAGTTTTGGGCCCCACTATATATATATATATACATATATATATATATATATATATATATATATATATATATATATATATATATATATATACATATACATATATATAATGTAAACATAAAAAAGACTGGCCTGTGTCAGGATGTTTAAAGCTTTAATTAAGTGCCATTAATATGTCAAAGTGCCTAATAGAGCTAATGTAACGTTCAGTAACTTTTTATTATATATTGGTCGCTGATCGGTAGCGACGTTCACTCGTCATCTGATCGCTGAAAACAAGATGCGACTTGCATTTGGGCCTATTTTCAGCTCAGATGTAATAGAAAGACGTATTGCATCATAAAAGGGGAACGACTGTTTTTTCCATCTCTTGTCCTTTCGAAAAGTGGAACCATCAAATGTTGTATTTTTCCTCTTCGGGTGATATTTATACATTTCTAAAGACATAAGAGCTTGCGAAGACTAGGCAGACGTCTCAAGGGTCGTGAGAATCGTCTTTTTTATCCTTCTTTCCGTCGGCTTCTCCCTCGCCGGTGTCGCTGCCGTCACGTCGTCTCTTGCGGTTTCGGGCTGCGGCCTTAGAGACCGGCAGCGAGCCCATGCCGAGGACCTTATGGATCTGGCGGAAAGCCAGTAGTCGTAGTGCGTGCTAAAAAAACACGAGGAGATCAAACAAAGATGTCGCTTTTAAAATAGCACAGATAAAAATAAATGGAAATTTGGGTTAGTTAAACCGTTTAGTACCTGGGCACTAGCAGTCACGTCTTCCCGAGCTTGTTTGGACATGCTTCCCAGAGCGTCCGTTGGACCTTTCTCACAGGGGTCGAGAAGACCTGGACCATCTGAGGGGCGGACAGACAGTTAATGACCATTTAAATGTAGGTGTAAACAGGTTACAAAATGTGTTGCAAAAGATGCATTTGTGACGCCTATTAATAGTTGGAAGCCTACTACTGCATCTCACCCAGTGTTATTATTACCTAAAACTGAAACCATTCAAAATGTTTTTTCTTTATTGAAACGAAACTGAAAAAAAAAACAAAAAAACATTACATTTAAAATATAAAACTTAAGTGAACATTAGTTGCTTTGGCAACTAACTGCAATTAAATAAGAATTAAAATCAGTAATAAATTAAATGCTAATAAATAAAATCAAAACAAAAGTTTAGAAAAAAAAGACAAATACACATTTCAAAATTGTGTCTTAAATGGCATCTTATCCAAGTTTTGTAATTGTCAGCTGTAAAAAAATAAAGCATAAATAAAATAAAATGTGAATATTACATTACTTATTTAATTTCCGTTAGTTTCCATAATATTTTTTATTTTCTCTTTTTTAAGTACTACAATTACTAAAACGAAACTACATTTAATAAAGCCATATAATAATAATGCATTTTACCCCTGTGTTGTTGTTGTTAACTAAAACTGTTAAAAACCGGTTTTGTTCATTTGCAATAAAGCTGAAATAAAATATAATCTAAATCTTTGTTTGGAAAAAAAAGACATTTAACTAAAAATAAGTTTAAGATGATAAAAAGTAAAGCTAAATAGAATTTTTTTTTTTTAAATACTAAAAATCACAAAAGCACACAAACAAAATTGCTTAGTAGTAAAATTAGTAACAAGATTTGTCATAAAAATCATTTTTGTTAATGTAAATAAAGCTGAAATAAACTAAAATATAAATATTAAGCCATAAAGCAACTTTAAGTTGAAGTACTTAAATGACTGAAACTAAAATAACAGTCAATTAAAGCTAAACAGAAATATTTAGAAAAATAAAACTTAGAAAATTTACTTAATTACTAGAATTTAAGCTAATGTTAAAATTAAAACTGAAAATCTTAAATTAATATGCAGTGTTGGGGTAACACATTACAAGTATCTTGAGTTAAGTAATCAGATTACTTTTTTCAAGTTACTAGTAATGCATTACTTTTTAACTTACACTAAAATCTACAGTAAAAGTTACTTTTTCTGTAAGTAATGCCAGTTATTTTGTTTTATCCATATGACACTTTTTCTAGACTAAATATGAACTTGTATTTATTCATCTCATGATACACACCTGCAACAATGAAATATGTTATTAATTAACTTTTCCTTCAGCCTAAAGTGTATTTCACTTTCACTTTGGTGTGCGAGGGCTTTTACATATGCCAAAAATAAAACTTTTTTTTATATTAAAAACATACAAGCAAGTCCAATCCAGATGAGAAACGCAAAAGTAACGTAATGCATTACTTTCCATAAAAAGTAACTAATGCAATTAGTCACTTTTTTTTAGGAAGTAACTCAGTATGTTAATGCATTACTTTTAAAAGTAACTTTCCCTAACACTGCTAAAATAACACCGCTCACCTGGCAGGAGAATCCCGGTGGCGATGCATTCGAGGACCCTCCGCAGAGCTTCTCCGGGACTCAGTGGACCGGATGCGCTGCTAATGGCTTTTTCCACAAGCAGCTCCATGGCCTTTGTGAATGAAAATGCAACACATTACTTAATACAACCATTATTAGCTATGGCTAAAATCATTGTTAGCAAACATAGCTAACTGACCCAGTCAGGCATCCTGCCCCAAGTAGGTACGCGCTGACAGAGATCCCGCAGAACCCGAATAATGATGACGCAAGACTGAAGACCATTCGCCCGAGCCTGTGGACGAAACTCGTTAATACGTAACAATCACTGCTAACAGCAGCACTTCAGTGAATAACACAAGCGTAAATGCTAATTATGCCAATGCTACTAAAATTTTTCAGCAGTTGATTCTAAGACCAGAAACATACTCTGCATAAGTACGCAACCATTCGGCCAATGTATTACAAGCGCTCAGTTCTACTATACACGCTTAACTACAAAATATTTAGGTAGTTAGCTAGCTAAAATGCTAACCAGTTGACAATAAACTTAACTGACTTGCTCTACGATATTCTTTACACACTGTCGCTCGTGAAAAAGTAAATTAGTTTTAGCTAACATCCATTATAGCGCCCCTTGTGGCAATACTGAAAATAAGACGCACTAGCTAAGTGTTACTAATTGCGTGCTCATGTATATAGAAACAGTGATAAATGAAATCAAACTTGAGTTGAGAGTAGCATTAGTAGCAGCTCAAGCCAAAGTCAGTTAGCTATGTGTATCTTTCCCGAGAGCGATTTTTTTAAGACAATTTAGAGGCTAAAAACACTTCTTTAAAAACGTTTCTATATTTAGCTACTTTGTGGTAGTTAGGTGTAGAGTAGCAATTTACTTTTCAGAAATAGTTTTTACGTTACGCCTAACTCAACTACTTTGTAATTTACTGTAACAACGTAAAGCATAATGTAATGACTGAAGACCGTTAGCATAAGCCTCATTAGTATACTACAATCCCGACATCACTTTAGTTAATACAAATTAAAATGCTAATGCTAAAACGTTACTAGAATTAAGCCACTCTCGCTCCTGAAAATTAAAATTAATCATAGAAGAAAGTTCATGCTAACGTCCATTATAGCACCCCTTGAGGCAATACTAAAAATAAGGCGCACTAGCACTAACTGTTACTAATTGAGTGCTGACATATTTAAATAGACATACTTGAGTTGGTAGTAGCAGTAGATATTTGCATAAAGCTTGTTTTCGTTTTAGGCGTAAGTCAGTACCATGTCAGTTAGCTGTATAGCTTTCCCAATAGCAATTTTCTAAGTCATTTTAAAGATGAAAAAACACTTTAATTTTTTTTTTCTGTATTCAGGTAATTTTTGCTAGTAACTTGCAGGGTAGAAAGTAATTTTTCAGAAATAGTTTTCACGTTACGTTTAACTCAACAACGTTATAATTTACTGTAGCTATGTAAAGCATAATGATAAGACTGAAGACCGTTAGTATAAGCCTTATTAATATACTACAATCCCAGCAAACGACATTCGCTAGCTAACATGCTAACTAGTTGACAATAAACTAACAATATTCTTTACACACTGTTGCTCATGAAAATGAAAATTTATTGTAAAAGAAAAAGGTTTATGCTAACGCACATTATAGTGCCCCTTGTGGCAATACTGAAAATAAGGCACACTAGTGTAGCGTTACTAATTGTGTGCTGACATTTAGAAACACAGCTATGAATGAAATCAAACTTGAGTTGACTGTAGCAATAGATACTTGCGCAGAGTGCATTTTCGCTTTAGGCGAAAGTCAGTACCACGTCAGTTAGTTATGTGTAGCTTTCCCAATAGTGATTTTTAAAGTCAATTTTTAGCCTAAATAACGCTTCTTTAAAAATGTTTCTATATTTAGCTACGTTTTGCTAGTAACTTAAAGAGTAGCAAGTAATTTTTCAGAAATCGCTTTTAGGTTGTCTTACCCAACTACAGTAAATTAGTTACAGTAAATTACAACTACGTTGTAAATTGAAATAAAATTAAGCAACGGCTGAGTCAAAGACCAAAAACTCTACGCAAGTACGCAAACATACAGTGCCATTGTACACGCTTAACTACAAATTATTTAGGTAGTTAGCTAGTTAACACACTAATCTGCTGACAATAAACTTAGCTAACTTGCTTGATATTCTTTACACACTGTCGCTCCTGAAAATGAAAATTAATTGCAGGAGAAAAAAAAGTTTATGCTAATGTCCATTATAGCACCCCTTGTGGCAATACTGAAAACAAGGCGCACTAGCGATATGTTACAAATTACATGCTGACATATTTAGGAACATAGCTATAAATGAAATCAAACTTGCGTTGATAATAGCAATAGATACTTGCATAGAGTGTGTTTCAGGTTAGCTATGTGTAGTAAACCCAATAGCGATTTTTTAAAATCAATTTAGAAGCAAAATAACACTGTAAAAATAAAATTAAATAAAATAAAAATGTTTCTATATGTAGCTACTTTTTGCTAGTAACTTGTAGAGTAGGAATTACTTTTTCAGAAAAAGTTTTTACATTATGCCCAACTCAACTACGTTGTAATTTACTGTATGTAACACATAATGTAATGACGCAAGACTGAGGACCGTTAGCATAATTCTCATTAATTTGCAATAATCCCAGCGAACAACAGCACTTTAATTGATACAAATTAAAATGCTAATGCTAAAATGTTACTAAAATTAAGCAATGTTTAAGTTAAAGTCCAAAAACATACTCTACGCAAGTACGCAAACATACAGTTCCATTGTGCATGCTTAACTACAAATTATTTAGCTAGTTAACATGCTAATCTGCTGACAATAAACGCTCCTGAAAATGAAAATTAATCGTAGAAGAAAAAAAAAAAGTCTATGCTAATGTCCATTATAGTGCTATGTGTAGCTTTCCCAATAGCGATATTTTAAGTCAATTTACAGGCTAAATAATTCTTTAAAACTATATTTAGCTACTTTTTGCTAGCAATTAGAATCAATTATTTTTTTTTTTTTTAGAGTTTTTACATTATGTCTAACTCAACTACGTTATAATTTACTGTAGCTATGTAAAGCATAATGTAATGACGCCTGTGAATAAAACTCATTAATATCCAACCACCACGGCAAACAACAACACTTTAGTTAATATGAATTGAAATGCTAATGATAAATTGTTACTAAAACGTTTGAGTCAAAGACCAAAAAACACACTCTACGCAAATACACAAACATACAGTTCCATTGTTTTCCAAATGCTGTTGCTGAAAGAGAAAATTGACCATGGAAGAAATGTGTTAATGTTAATTTTGAGTACGTTTCGGGTTTAGGCGAAAGTCGGTAGCATGTCGGTAGTTAAATTAAGCTTTCTCAACTATTTTTTAGCTATCAAGTCAATAATGCTTCTTTAAAAAAACAATAAAAAATTCACTATATTTAGCTACTTTTCGCTAGTAACTTTGTAGAGTAGCTATTACTTTTTCAGTAAGGTTTTTTTAACATTTACGCCCAATGCAACAGTTACAATTAACGTAACTGCGTTAAATTTTGAGTAGCTTGAAACATATGAAAATATAAGTTCAAAGGAGCTTCCCCGACACTTTTCACAAAGTTGCAGATAACTTGTCTAATACCCTAAAATATTACGCACAATTTAAACCTATCCTAAATTAGTTAGCGTAAACTTTCAAAGCGCGGTTTTACCTGAAACCATTTAGCATGTCGCAGAGCTGCTAAATACTCAAGGCACTTGGTCCTGCTGAGAACATCCAGAGGTTCTTTCTCTGACGCTGCAAGGACACATGTAGGAAATGTCAACTGTATTTAATGATTTCAGTAAAAAAACTGTAACCAGAACTCATTAATATAAAATTATTGTTGATTAAATGACACAAAAAGTTTTTTAGGGGATTTGTGGCATTAGGCTGTGTTAATGTGATCATTACAACACAAGTCAAAACAAAGTGACAACACCGAAATGTCACAAGACGAGGGGATTTCCGCACGTCCAGGTTCCTAAAAAAACTGTTGCAATGTTATGCAAAAGATGTAAATGAAAAATATTATTGCTTGGGTCTGGTAATGCACGATTAACAAACCCAAACAGGACAAGTGTGGAGAACCACTTTGGGTTTTAGTTGTTTGAAAGAAACAGAATTGAGAATATCGTTAACAAAATTAAACAGCAACGACCTCAGGTCGGAATTTCAAAGGCTTCTGAGGTCATGGTTAAAAAAAAAAACTTCAGGATGAGAGGAGAAATTGTTTTAGCCCACAGGGTGGACGATAAAATTCATATTCTCCAACAATGTTACCAATAAGATTGTAGTTTAGGTTTTGTCTTAAAGACACAAAACTCCAAAACGTAGCTGTTTTTACTACACAATCTATTGTGAAACGATTCGTAAGTTCTTAGTTCCAAAATACTGCAGTGGCGGCAGAGTTTGATTATCAACAGGAGTGACAAACGTATTTTACAACTGAATTTTGGTATTAAGAAATAGCTTGTTTTTACCAAGTTTTTACATTTTTATGCTAGTTTTGACGTTTTTTTTTTTTTTTTTAACCCAGGTAGTTACAAGCAAATTGTTACAACAAAATTGGCATAACATGCACAAAAATGAACCAAAACGCGTCAGTTTAATGAGCATGAACAAAACGTACTATAAAATAGTAAGAAATACTGTTTTCTTACTATTAAAAATAAAATATTGTAATAAATAAATTAATAAATATTTTAAATGTTCAGCTCTATTCATTAAAACAGAGACACACAGAACATACAGGATTCACATTTAAATGGTATTTTTGCGGCGTAATATTTACAGACACTAGTCCATATTGTGGTTTGATTTAAGTGTAATGACCTACTTTTGATTAATTCATTCAAACTTTGACAAACTCCATGACATTCCGTGTTATTCAGTAAATTTCGTTTTTATGACGGGATTCTGCGATTCCATCCGCGTTTTCCGCATTGCAGAAATCACAGGGCCCTACATGTATTGAGGCGGCAGAGGCTAAAAACACAGCGAGCGTCACACATATGTGTGTAGTAAACAAAACTGCGCGATTCACTAACACAGACACACATAAATACGGCTCTTATTAAAATGCATTCTTAGGCCCCGATCAGACAGAACGCGTTTTTGCAGTGAGAGGCGCCTTTTGTGAATTGTTTTCTATTGGCAGTGAGTGTTATGCGTGCTGTTTGTGCACCGCGGGCGCCTCACGTTTTAACCGCTTGCTGCACCTCACATTTTTGCCGGAGCGCTCTGAGCAATCATCACGTTTTTTTTTCATTGTCCATTGTGGTCTTCCGTTGTGGTGACGACAGTTTACCGTTGCTTAGAAAGTCTGGAGACTGCACTGATGGAGGAGAAACTTTTGGTGTCTATCGCATGTTACCCAGAACTGTAATTTTTTAAAGGTTTTTGCTAATATGACAGCTTGCTTAACAGCAAAAACCAAAGATTTTTGAGCGCTCGCACTATAATCCTTTGATTAGACTGACAGGACTGCTGATTTGATGGTTGCCTAATAAACTTAAAAAAAAAAAAAAACAGCAATGCACTGCTCTTTTTTAGAAGTCACCAAAAAAAGGCAGTGCGGTGCACCTCGCATTTTCAGACCTAAAAAATGCATTCGGTGTGATCAGGGCCTTAAAGCACCGGTACTAGTAAAATGCGGAATCGTACCGTTTTAAAAGCATGGAATTGCGATACTTTTTAAGTACTGGTATATCGTGCAACACTAGTTCCTAGTCACTGTTTTTGATGAGAAATAGCCAACGTGAAGCATACTAATTGTTACAAATGGTTTCTTAAAAGAGAAGTCCACTTCCAGAACAACAGTTTACAAATAATGTAATCACCCCCTTGTCATCCAAGATGTTCATGTCTTTCTTTCTTTTGTTTTTTGAGGAAAAGATTTGAGCATTTTTCTCCATATAATGGACTGATATGGTGCCCTGATTTTAAACTTCCAAAATGCAGTTTAAATGCGGCTTCAAACGATCCCAAATGAGGTTGTAAACGATTCCAGTGGAGAAAGAAGGGTCTTATCTAGTGAAACAATCAATTATTTTCATAAAAATAATCTAATTTATATACTTTTTAATGTCAAACGCTCGTCTCGTCTTACTCTGCCTGGACTGTTGTTTTTTTTTTCTGGTTCATGACAGTTAGGGTATGTCGAAAAACTCATCTCATGTTCTCCCTCAACTTTAAAATCACCCTATATCGCTGTTTTACCTTTTTTGTTAAAGGTGTTTGATCTTCTTTGCACGTAAATTTTGCAATTGATACTTGTCGGTTTGAAATGATTGTTGAAGTTGAGGGAGAAAATTCGATTGGAGTTTTTTTTGACATACTCTAACTGTCTTGAGTCAGAATACACAGAGTTCAGGGAGAGAAAGACAAGACGAGCGTTTGAGATTAAAAAGTGTTTAAACTGTATTTTTTTTAATGAAAAAAAATGATTGTTACGCTAGATAAGACCCTTCTTCCTCGGCTGGGATCGCATTTGTGATCGTTTGAAGCTGATTTAAACTATTTTGGAAGTTCAAACTCGGGGCACCATAGCAGTCCATTATATGAAGAAAAAAGCTGAAATGCTTTCCTCAAAAAACAATTTCTTTACGACCGAAGAAAGACAGACATGAACATCTTGGATGACAAGGGGGTGAGTAAATTACATGTGAATCGTTGTTTTGGAAGTGGACTTCTCCTTTAATATGAAAACGTCAAGAATGACAATTTTGCATGATGTAAACATTCAAAAATAAATGCGATTGTCACTCCCCAGACTTCGTTCACTGCCACTTTTGCATCTATAAACAGCGTCTATAAGGCCTGACAACGTTTGCGATCAAAGCTAAAAATCTCTCTCATCCTGAAGTGCTCATGTATCTTACAACACAACTCGTACATTATTGCGCCACAGTGGTAAAGAAAGGTCAGAGATCCTGTTTTTGATTCCTTAAAACGCTTTCAAAAAGCAATGCAAAACCGAACGAGGGCAAATAATGGTCTGAACCGAAAGGAAAAAAAAAGTGAAGGAGGGGAAGTGGGGTAGAAATGAACAGGAAAGCCAATTCACTGATGGAAAATTCAATTCTGTATGGAAATATCCGTCTTTTTTGTGAACCAAGGGAACACATATAGTGCTGCTGAGGGAAAGCACGGGTTCTCTAACCTTTCTCCATGTTGGGGACGGGGTCTTCGCGCATCACTGGCGAGGTAAGAGAGATGGTGACCTGCATTTTTGGTTCCTTGCTTGAAAAAATGACGATGTTGGCTTCCTCAGGGTGTACCTGCACCTCATACTGATCTTCAGAAAAGGTCTGCCGGTTAAAAGGACACTTTGCGTTACTACAGAGGAGACGGCGGGGGTCAATGCAGGGGCCTTAATTTGTCCCTTGTAATCTCAGTGGGATATTGCCACACTTAAAGTCTTGGCTGGGTAATGCAGGGGTTAATGGGAGATAATGCGTATGTGAATGACGTACAAGCCCCAGTCTCTCTCTGTAGGTGTCGTAACCAGGCAGTGGAACTAAAGATCAGTTAAAGATACATGGACCACAAAAGCAGCAGAAGGAGCAAAGTCAAAAGCGCATTTATTTGCAGTCGTTTTAAATCATATATGGGTGGATCACACTATTAACCACCGGAAACATGTCTGGGTCATATTTCATCCCAAAAACCAAAGGGAAAAAATTATATTTTGCATCAAGTAAATAAAGTATATTTTGAAGATCATTATTTTCATGACATTTAGCACATTTTCCTTACACCGTCATTACCGCAATGCACAATCATCTCAGTTTCATTACTGTAATGTTAAAAAACACTAAAGAATAAAAATGTTAGTGACTGCATCAAGTAAATAAAGTATTTTTTAAGATTTTTCTTAATATTTGACATTTTCATAACATTTAGCACATTTTACCCATGTATTGAATCATTACCGCAATTACTGTAATGTATAAAAAAGCATTACAAGATAATTCAATTGTGAAAAGTAAAAAGAAAAATCTGGAAAATTATATATTTTTTTCAATTATTAATGGTAATCTTGCTGCATTATAGTAATGTCATTTTTGGAAATATGTTTAATTGACATGCAAATAATAATTTCCTTATTGATTTTCTGTATGTCACGGTAACAATTTTTTTTTCTGGCAGCATTATAGTAAAGAAAATTATTAAGTTAAACTGTAATAATAATTTTTTTAAAAACCGGTATAATTTTTTGCATGTTACTGTAATGAGGTTTTGTGCTGCGTTATGGTAATGACATTTTAGGAAATATGTTTATTGATATGCAAATAATAGTTAATGATTTTCTGTATGTTTTGGTAATGATATTTTCACAGCATTACAGTAAGAAAATTTAGGAAATATGTTTGTCATGAAAACAATTTCCTTTATGATTTTCTGTATATTATGGTAATGATGTTGTTACAGCAAAGTCAATTTAGAAAACATGCAAAACTGTAATAAAAAAAAAAAATCACCTTTCTGTATAATTTTTTTAATGTTATGTTAATTCAGTTTTGTGTTGCGTTATGGTAATGACATTTTAGGAAATAATTTTTAGGCATGCAAATAATTTTTTAATGATTTTCTGTATGTTACGGTAATGTTTTTTTGCAGCATTACAGTAAAGAATATTTAGGAATATGTTAAACTGTAATAAAAATATTCTGCATAATTTTCTGCACGTTACGGTAATGAGGTTTTGTGCTGCGCTCTGGTAATGACATTTTTAGAATATATGCTTAATTGTCATGAAAATAATTTATTTGATGATTTTCTATGTTACGGTAATGATGTTTTCGCTGCATTACACCAAAGACAATTTAGAAAATATGTTAAATTGTAATAAAAATAATACTTTTCTGTACAATTTTCAGCATGTTACAGTAAGGAGGTTTTGTACTGTGTTATAGTAATTTTAGAAAATTTTCAACTGACATGCAAATAATTTTCTTAATGATTTTCTGTATCTTTTAGTAATGTTTTTTTTTTTTTTTTTGCGGCAGCATTATAATAAAGAAAATTTAGTAAATATGTTAAACTGTAATAGAAAATCATCAAATAAATTTTCCGTAACGTAGAAAATTATACAGATTTTTTTTTATGTTACGCTAATGATGTTTTCGCTGTATTACAGCTAAGACGATTTAAAAAATATGTTAAATTGTAATAAAAATAATACTTTTCTGTACAATTTTCAGCATGTTACGGTAATGAGGTTTTCTGCTGCGTTATGGTATTGACATTTTAGAAAATGTGTTTAATTTGCATGCAAATAATAATTTTCTTAATGATTTTCTGTATGCTACAGTCATGATTTAGGACAATTTAAACAATTTAGGAATTGTTAAATTGCCATAAAAATAATAATTTTCTCTATAGTTTTCCACAATTTTCTTAATGATTTTCTGTATGTTACAGTAATTTTTTATGGTAAAATGTTACTTTTTTTGCAGCAGCAGCAGCATTACGGTAAAGAAAATATGTTAAACTGTAATTTAAAAAAAAATCTATTTTCTGTATAATTTTCTACATATTACGATAATGAGGTTTTCTACTGCATTATGGTAGTGACAATATGTTTTATTGTCATGAAAATAATTTCCTTTATGATTTTCTGTATGTTACACTAATGATGTTTTCACTGCATTACAGCAAAGACAATTTAGGAAATACGTTAAATTGTAATAAAAATATATATATATTTTTCTGTACAATTTTCAGCATGTTAGTTAAGGTAATGAGGTTTTCTGCTGCGTTATGGTATTAACATTTTCTAAAATATGTTTAATTTGCATGCAAACAATTTTCTTAATGATTTTCTGTATGTAATGCTGATTATTTTTCTGCATTATAACAAAGACAATTTAGGAAATATGTTAAATTGTAATCAATATAATTTTCTGAGTAGTTTTCCACAAGCTACAATAATTATTATTATTTATTTTTATTTTTTTGCTGCATTAAATTAATGACAATTTAGGAAATATGTTAAATTGTCATGAAAATAAATTAGGAAATATGTTAAACTGTGATTTTTTTGTTTTTGTTTTACGCTACTTTTTCTTTTTTGAAAACCTCATGAAAATTTCATGAAACTAATTTTCTGCATGATTTTCTGTATGTTATGCTAATACTTTAGCAGCAGCATTACAGTAATGACATTTTAAGAAATGTTTAATTAGCAAAGAAAAAAGTTGATGGGCTTAAAAGTATTCTTCATTAGCATTATGCAAAATATAATACATTTTCATTTGAAGTATTTTGAATAAAAATATATTACATTTTATTGATTTATTGATTTATTTTCGTGAAACATGACCTGGACATTTCTTAATGAGATTCACGCATATGACAGCCAAGCTTTAGTTCAAGAAACTGCAAAACATTAACCACACACCCGTTACATGTTGCTATACATAAACTTGTCATGACACCTGGGATCATGTGATTTCAAATGAAGCTTTGTACCAGCCAAAATGAAAGGAAACAAGGTGAGAAAACCACATGTGTATAAATAGATCATAAGTCAATAACAGTTTTCAGCAGCTTCAATATAAACATTTATTTTACATGCACAGCAACTCTGCAAAAAAAAAAAAAAAAGGACAAGCTTACCGCTAGTTGTTTGGGCAGTTGCTCCGCAACGGTTCTCAATAGAGAGGCTGTGGGTTTCTTGGCCGCTAAAAGGATAAGCTGGACGTTGCGATCGCCGCGCAGGAGGAGACCTTTAGCCAGGATTCCCACGCGCATGACTCCTTTGAGAATTCGAGCCTGAGACTCCGGCCTGTCCGGGAGGAAGCATGTAAATCCAAACTTCCCATGACTATTCGATAGCATAAACAGAAAGCTAGTTAGTAAGAGTCCTCACTGTTTGTCCGTCACGTCGCTGTTGTCATCCACAGCACACGCCTCCTTCTCCAGCAGCGAATCAGAAACCAGTTTGAGCGCGCGCTCAGAATGCGACACGATTCGCTGGACGGCCTGAAGCTCCTCTTCCACGGGGTAGATGGCCGAGTGTTTGGCCATGATGTGGCGGTCGTCGGGCGAATCTGGCCGTCGCACGGGCTAAAGATAATTAGGAGAATTGTGGCTGTTTACTACTTGATAAAAACTAGCATCAGTTCTGGTCTGTTTGAAATGTTCCATCTGAAACCTGCAGTGAATACCCTAGATTTCGGTTATCGTGTTTTCTTACCAAAAGGGGCGGGACTGGCATGCTGGGCCGGCCCATGAGAGGAGGCGGAGCCATTCTGTGTCTCATCTCCACCCAGTATAATTGCTCCTCCTCCATCCTCCTCCAGTACATATCTTCCTCGTACCTCCTGCTGGATGGTACAGAGAAATTTGAATATTAAAAAAAATTAATTAAAGATCGTCCTATGGTAACCGACTAACTTTATATTTAGTGTAATAAGTGATGAGAAAATTAACATATATTTATTACATTAATTATTATAGAAAACGTTACAGTTAATATTTGCCAAAAAATTTACACACACACATACAGGGGTTGGACAGTGAAACTGAAACACCTGGGTTTAGACCACAATTAGTATGCCGTTTGGCCTCCTTTTGCAGCCAATACAGCATTATTTCATCTTGGGAATGACAAATACAAGTCCTGCACAGTAGCCAGAAGGATTTTGAGCCATTCCTTTCGCAGAACAGTGGCCAGGTCACTATGTGATGTTGGTGTATGAAAACATTTCCTGACTCGCTCCTCCAAAACACCCCAAAGTGGCTCAATAATATTCAGATCTGGTGACTGTGCAGGCCATGGGAGATGTTTAACTTTACTTTCATGTTCATCAAATCACTCTTGTCACCAGTCTTGCTGTGTGTATTGGTGCATTATCATCCTAATACACGGCACCACCTTCAGGGTACAATGTTTGAGCTATTGGGTGCACAAAGTCAACCTTCACACTCTGCTCTTATTGGTGGAATGTGCGATCAGTAAAGACTGGCCACCAGGCTGCATAAATATAGCCATGAAACCTCCAACACTATATTGGCCAGTGTTTCAGTTTCATTGTCCAACCCCTGTACATATAATTATTTATAATAAAAAAAAACTTATATTTAATTAGTAATTTAATTTAATATAATTATAATAATATAATAATAATTTAAAATGTAATTAGTGCTGCATTTTTTATTATATGAAAAATGTTATGTATACATCTGAAGTTTATTTGCAAAATCATAACTTTTTTATTTTTATTTTCATTTGCAAAAACACTTCTTTCATTTCACAAACAACTTTATTTATTTTAAATGTTCAAATATCATGTTTATTATGTTATCCTGTGTTTATTGTGCTAGCTGTTTTTAGTTATTTTTACTTAAGTGAAATAACCCAACTGCAGTTTGACTGAAATTAATTGGAATAGACAAAAAAAACAAAAAAAAAACATTAATTTTGCAATGATGTTAAAAACAATGATGTCTGTTTTTGCAAATGAACTCCTCATTTATAATTTATTTAATAATATAATAATAATAATAATAATAATAATAATAATAATATCATTATATTTATTACATTTATAATATTATACATCACAGTATTCACAAAAATTACCACTAAAATTAAAGGGATTTAATGATTATATATTTTAAAAAAATTACTAAATATGTATATACCTTAATAATTATTATACTATGTGGGATTACAAATTTAAGAATCTGTTTAAAATACGCTGATCCTATGCATATTTGTTATAGGTTACAATATAACAACATGCACTGAAAAAGTTATGTATATTGTGGCATTCTAAGAACAGGCAGCCCAGGCCCTGAGACAGTAACCTTTTGTCTTTATGCAGTTCCTGAACATCTGTCAAGTTTCCCAAGTTAAGTGTGAATTCTAAGCTCAAGGTACAACTGTGCCTTTTGTTTAAGCACCAATGCATTTGAATGACACTTGTATTTTAAATAGATCAAGGCTGGGAAAAATCTTTTACTGAGCTGATTTCCTGTACTGCATTTGCATGCTTTGTTTAGATTGTTTCCACCTCTATGTACTCCTCCTCCTTCAAACCTATATACTCTGCTGTGCTGAGATTTTGTCAGACGACTTTTTGATGACTGCAGCGCTACACAGCGAGTATCTGAATAAAGAGAAACTTCTGTTTCAAGATATCCAAAACGTCTCCTTGTCTCTAAGAAAAAAAAAAATTCACAACAACTACATAATATTTGCTAAAACGTACAGCTAAAAGCTGAATTTTTATCATTGTAAAAACGTTACATATACGTCAATTATGAAGTGATTTTTATGATTTCTAATAATGTATAATTATAATATAATTTTAATTTATAATATTTTAATAATTTTTTTTTAAATAATTGTTACATATTTATTACATTTACAATTACATATAATCTTTGCAGTAAAGATTCTTAGAGTACTGAATTTTAATTTCATGAAAATGTTATATATCTACAATTATTCAAGGACTTTGATTATATATGAATGTTACAGATTTTTAGATTTTATAATGGTGCGAAAATTACTAAATATTTATTACCTTAATTGTTATACTATATAATATTTGCTATTTATAAAAAAAGTTACATATATGCAATTTATGATGTGATTTATATGATTTATAATAATTTATAAATATAATTTAGAATTTATAATAATGACTTTATTATAATTATTACAACATTTAGAATTATTACATATAATACTTGCAAAAAAGGTAAAATAAAATTATTTGGGCAATAATTATTTGAGAGCAGAATTTAGCTTATAAAAAAAATTATACAATATATATTTTGTGAAAATGATAAAAATGATTAACTCTTATTCAAAGCAACTTAAATCATGTTTGATGCATATTTGATAAGTTTGAAAAGTTGTGAAAATATCAAATATTCACAGTTTTTCTTTTAGCACAAGATTACTCAAACAAAATGCTTACATAAATCTGATACCGATGTTTCAGATTCTTTTTGAAGGAGTTTGAGATGCATCTTTTTTGTACTTGTATATTTTTCACGCTACATATATTAACTTGCAGTGAAAAGGCCTTGTGATATGTTCGGTCTACATTTCAATGTCAAAAAATTTAATTGAAAGTTTGATGAAGACCTCATTTCCATGTGCCAGCGCTGTTCGTCTTCTTGTTGTCTCTTCAGCACAGATTTCTGCTTCTGCTTTCGCAGTTTGACCTCCAGAAGTTTCCGTGCTCGATTACTGGGCTTGATTTCCACAGGAAGGTCTGGATTGACTTTTTTCTAGAGGGAAAAAAACAAGGAAAAAAATGGCCATTAACAGCAGCCCTGCAAAATGTAGTGTCTTTACTATGTGTTGTGTTGTTGCGATGTGAATCCATCAAGTTTAAAAAATAAGAAAATCTAATTACATGAAGCAATTTTTGAATTTAATTTTTTGAATTTAATAATAATATACAAAAACGTACATTTAAAAAAATAATAATAATAAAAATATATATATATAGCATTTTTCTCACAGGGTGACGTCTTACCTTGTACTGCAGCCGGTGTCTCCGTCCCTTCAGGTGCATGTCTTTAGCATTGGGATCATTGAAACTGCATTCACACAGTTTACAGTGAAAGCGAATCACCTTTCCGTCATCATTTCGAACCTGAAAAAAAAAATCACACAATTCAGAGACATAAACCCTTAACAGAATGACAAATACCCAATTACCCTTGAAATGTAACACATTTACTAAAAGAAATCCTTTTGATTCAGAGTGATTTGCTAATAAACATGATTTGTGACTGATTCATTGACAAAAAGACTGATTCACTCCTTATATTCAAGCTTTCCTCATCACAATATGCAAATAATTACATACTTTGAACGCAGGGTTTCTGCAGGTTTTATGAGGGTAAATTTAATGCTTTTTAAGACCAACTAAAGAAAATTTAAGGAAAATAAATAAAAGGGAAAACAATGCAGCCATATGTTCTAAGTATAGTTTGAGTTTTACTTTCACTTTCAAATTAGCAGCAATTCAACGTCTACCAATTGTTATTTTTACGTTGATTTGAGTTTTCCCTCTTTTCTCGCTTTTCTTCGGTTAAAAGCAACGTGCACATTTTACTTTCACTTTCAAATTATTGGCAATTCGGCATTAAGCAAATGTTTGTTTTTTTTTAGTTTGTTTGAGTTTTCCCTCTTGCTTTCCTTCGGTTAAAAGTAACATGCACATTTTACTTTCACTTTTAAATTATTGGCAATTCGGCATCAAGCAATTGTTTGTTTTTAGTTCTTTTGAGCTTTCCCTCTTTTCTCGCTTTCCTTTGGTTTAAAGCAACGTGCACATTTTACTTTCACTTAAAAGCGACATTTTGCTTTCACTTTCAAATTATTGGCAATTCGGCATCAAGCAATTGTTTTTAGTTCTTTTGAGCTTTCCCTCTTTTCTCGCTTTCCTTTGGTTAAAAGCAACATGCATATTTTACTTTCACTTAAAAGCAACATTTTACTTTCACTTTCAAATTATTGGCAATTCGGCGTCAAGCAATTGTTTGTTTTTAGTCCGTTTGAGTTTTCCCTCTTTTCTCGCTTTCCTTTGGTTTTAAGTAGCTTGTAAAAGAGTTGTGCGCATTTCACCTTCACTTTTAAATTAGTGGTATTAACGTAACGCAATGAACTTTTAACAAAATGAATAATAATACACCATGTTATCTGCCTAATATAAAATAATAACTTACACAAAATTTAAATGGGTACAGAAAACTGAAAATCAGCAAATACTATGTAACCAAATAAATAAGAAACGTAGAACGTTTATTAGCAAAACAAATAAGAAATAAATAAAAATCAGCAAACACTGTGGAACCAAATAATGTGAAACTTCCACTATCACCTTAGATAAATGGCAGAAGTCAACAGGCTTTTCAAAATCCAAAATATTTTTAAAACAGGCACTTTTGCATTTCATTTTTAAAACTCTTCTGCCATAGTCTTGTCTTTCTTGCCTCTCTCTTCTTGTCAGTCAGCTCGACTCACTCTCTTCATAAATGAAATCTGATGAGACTGCTGTTCGGCACGCTGAACGCGGCTGCTCAATGCAGTTTTTAATTGTATTGTTTGTTCTCTAACTGAACTAAATGATTTTTATTACTATAAAACAAAAATCAAAATGACAAGTTTTTCTTCTGGTGACTGACAGATGAAGCAGCACATAGCACCATTTACTGCACATTGTTTAATGAATATTGAGCAATCTAAGCCATGTAGCACAGAAATTACGCTTTCGCTTCACTTTAAAATAAAACACATGAGAAAACAATCCCTCACGAAAATTAATGCCATGATCATATAAATTTAACTTGCTGTTCTGATTTAAGACATTTTTAAGGCCTTAATTCACAGAAAAGCGATTTAAGGCTTTTTAAGACTTTTTTTAAGATCCGCGGAAACCCTGTGAACGGTCTCACCTCTTCCACATAATCGTGTCCCACAGGCTGAATGTCTCCTTGAGCTCCAGCACAGTCACCATCCTCATCGTCACTCAAAGTGTCCGACTTCGCCACAGTCGGCTTCGCCTCCTCCATCTTTACCGGAGCTGGTGTGGATGTTCTGCTGCCTGGAGATAAACGGATATTATGGAATTCATGTTAATTCATGTTAATTCATGTTTCTGCAAAATGATTTGCAGGATTTGTTGTACGGTTACATCTGTAAGTTCCTAACCTGCTGAGCAACATTAACTGGAATAAATATCATATCTATATAAAGCAGAAAGATTGACCAAGGATTCTGTGTTGACGTCATACCCAAAAATGTGAAAGACGCATTGCGTCAACATGATGACTGATAAGAATATAAGGAGATTTTTCTTCTGCAAAGCAGGATGTAAATCATCTATTCCTATCAATGTGGGTTTTGTGAGTGATACACTAAAGAGGAAATATCATCTATTTCTGAGATCAGTGTGGACAGTGATTGTGCAAGCGAACGCAAGCGAGTAAATGAAACGCAGTAGACTGTAATCACTAAACTGGAAACCTCATGGAATTATGACTATTTTTTGACAATGTGACCAAAACTAAGCTTAACTAAAAATACTAATACTTAACTAAAAATTAAACACATTGGGCCTCATTTATGAGACATGAGCAGAACGTAAATGTGTGCAAACAGGTCTTATAAATATTCTTACACAAACAAATATGAACAAATTTAGGTGTAAATCTTCAATCATATTAAGTAAAAATGTTAGATTTGTATGTAAAATATTTATATTTGGATATAAACATTTTATACATGTGTTTACATACAAATACATACAATTTTTTTTTTTAATATATACATTTATGTGTAGTATGCAAAATTTGTAGTATGCAAACAAACTTATTTTGAATCGATTACTCGTGACTAATCATTTCGCCGCTCTAAATTTAACAAAATATTTTTCATGTCAGCTCACATGCATTAACTAATGCTAAAACAAACTACTTTTGATTTAAGAACTAGGGCTGGCAAACGATTAATCGCATACAAAATAAAAGTTTGAGTTTGCCTAATGTGTGTGTGTGTGTGTACTGTGTGTAAATGTTATGTATATATAAATACAAGCACATTCATGTATTTATCTAAGAAATATTTACAAGTACATGTACTTGTATATGAGAATTGATATTATATATAAATAAAAATACTTTGTACATAAATAACATATTCCTCTTAAATATACACAATTATTTGTGTGTATTTATGTATACACATTATAATTGCACACAGTACACACACATATATTAGGTAAACACAAACTTTTATGTATGCGATTAATAGTGATAAATCGTTTGCTAGCCCTATTAAAAACATTTATTGCTAAATGTTAGTTCATGCTAACTAATGTAGTTAACAAATGTGACCTTATAGTAAAGTTTTACCAACATTTCTTAAATACATTTGTAAATTTAAATTAAGTCGGAAAAGTATTTTTGCTTAAATTGCTGCAAAACAAGTCATGCAAGAATAATTTTACTCATTATTTATAAAGAAAGTTAATCAAATGAGGCCAATAAGTTTAGTATGATTTCTGCATCAAGCATTTGCAAAACTTATGTATAATATCGAACATTGAAAACAAAAATCTGAAAATTTTTTGCAAACAAAAATCTGAAAATAATTACTAAAATATCATTATGTAAACTGTCAGAATTGCAAACTAATTTATAAAATATTCACATAAGCTCCGATGTAAATGTCTCAAACGCAAGCAAATTCCTTTCAGACATTCAGTAGTTTTTTACTACATACTTGTGCAATTGTGAAAAAAACAATAATTAGCAAAACTATTTCTGTTTAAATTCTCAATTGTAAAAAAAAAAAATTCTGTGCAAGTCATTTGTAAAATTACATGTTTTGAGAAAACAGTATTCCAAATGATTTACACAAAAAATGGTTTTGCTAATGTTTCACAAAAAATACCCTAATGGATTATGTAAACTGTCAAAACTGCAAATGGATTTATAATAAATTCACATAATCTCCCATGTAAAAGTTGCAATTGCGAAACAAATTCCTTTTGATCATTTAGAAAACTTAGAGTATAAGAGTATATAAATAATTTGTGAAAGCATTCTTGTGTAAATTCTCGTCAATGAGAAAAATTCCTGCAAGAGTTATTTGGAAAATTAATGGTTTTAAGAACAGATAGTATTCTAAATGATTTACACAGCAATTTAATTTTGCAATGCATTATGTAAACTGTCGAAACTGCAAACGAATTTATAATACATTTTATATCACAGTCTCCAATGTAAATGTCAGAATTGGGACCATTTTTTTTTTTTATCATTCAGAAAAAGTGTTTTATACTACATACTTATGAAATTGCGAAGACTACGTATATAACTCACAAAAATCATTCTTGTGCAAATTGTTAATTCCAAAAAAATTCTGAGAGAGTCATTTGTAAAATTAACGGTTTTAAAAACAGACATTCCGAGCGATTTACAAAGAAAATCGTTCTGGTCATGTTTCACGAAAAAGACTGCAAACAAATTTATAAAAAATTCACATAATCCCCAATGTAAATATCGCAATTGCAAAAAAAAAAAAATAATAATAATTCAGAAAACTACTTTTATACAACAAACTTATGCAACTGCATAACTGCATAAGACTATGTAAAAAAAAAAAAAATTGTTCTGCTCATGTTTCACAAAAAAATCTTAAACCTTAAATCATTACATAAAGTGTTGCAACTGTAAATTTAGCAAATGCAAACAAATTCCATTTAACCACTTGAAAAACTGGTATTGCATTATGTATCTGTGCAATTACAAAAAAAACGAAAACGACTTGTGTAAATTCTCACGGTCGCAAAACTTTCTGCACAAGTCATTTACAAAACATTTAAAAACAGTATTCCAAATGATTTACAGAAAAATTCATTATGCTCACATTTATTGAAATGGCTCTATAAGGTCACTTACCAAGAATGGCAACTTTAGCAATGGCAGGTTTTTTCGCAGGAGACACCGCAGGTTTGGAAAGCGCCACTGCTGGAGCCTTCTGCGCCACTGATGTAGGGGTGGGAGCGGTTGTCACCGCTGTCTTGCTAGTAGTCACAGCAACAGAGGCAGAGCTCACTAAAACCGGCTCTGTGGAAGGGATGGGTTTGCCAAGTTTGGTGTGCAACTTCACCACCTGAGGAAAAGTTAGTAAGTTAGCACTGATAGCAGTTGTATTTCAATGAACAACAAAGCTGCAAAAACAACACATGTTGAAAAGCCCAAGAGCACTAAAATGGCCAAATGAACCATCATGACATTTTAACAAACCTTCTGGTGCTTGGATCCCCGGATGTGCGCGGCGTATGCATCGGCACCGGTGCATGAGACGTCGCACAATTCACAGCGCAGCTGCGTCTGGACACCACGAGGTCCGTTGTTCACCTGACTGCCGCTCTTCTGAGCCGCCTCTTTCTTCTTGTGCTTCTGTCCTTCCAGATGCTCTCGATACGTCTGCAGGAGAGCACAAGTCAATGAAGGAATACAGTTTCTACAACTTTCCACTAAATGTGGGAAACTTTAAGGCAAGAAACCACAGGCAAAAGCATCTTTTGTTTGTTTGTTTTAAATGCACTTGTCAGTTTTGAGATTTTGGGTTATTTGGCTTTTCATAACATGTTGTTGACTAGTGGAATGAAAACATTCAAAACACTTATTTTATTGCACTTTATTTACACCCATAGATTTCAATTACAATGCAATGTATTGTAATACAATCTTGAAAGTCGATATTGTAAAAATTAGTTTTTTCTCAACTTTAGTGGAACGAACTTACACCAAATTTTACAGTTTTATTCCCATCTATATTCTAAAGATTTTTACTGAGGGGTTTGTTCAAATATCATTCACCTGGTTTTATACAACACCTTATACCTACAAATGTGGTAAATTATACTTCATACTGACTGTTGACAGTGTTTTCTGATTTATGGAGTGACAAAAAGAGTTATCCAGAATCCCTTCTTTAAAAACCATTGACTCTAATATGTAAACAAAATGAAACAAGAATTTTGAACCTGGCCATACAGATTACACTTTGTCTATTTACATGTATTGATTTCTATTACAAATATTCTGAAGTCAGTATTCTAAAAATTATTTTTTTCTCAACTCAAGTAGAATGTACATACACCAAATTTTACAGTTTTATTCTCATCTATATTCTGAAGATTTTTACAGAAGGGTTTGCTCATATATCATTCACCTGGTTTTATACAACATCTTATTTCTACAAACGTGGTAAATTAAACTTTATTATGATTGTTTACAGATTTTTCTGATTTATCGAGTGATAAAAAGAGATATCCAGACTCCCTTCTGTAAAAACCTTTGACTCTAGTATGTCAGCAAAATGAAATAAGAATTTTGAACCTGGCTATACAGATTACACTTTGTCTACTTACATCTACTGATTTCCATTACAAATATCTTTCAAGTCAGTATTCTAAAAATTATTTATTTTCTCAACTCAAGTAGAACATTCATACACCAAATTTTACAGTTTTATTCCCATCTATATTCTGAAGATTTTTACTGAAGGGTTTGTTCATATATCATTCACCTGGTTTTATAAAACATTGAAGCTCCCTAAATATAGATTTTGGGTCATCAAAAATGGTCGAAATAAGTAAAAAAAAAAACAAAAAAAAAGTAATAGACTGCAATAAAATTTATTTAAATTACATTTATTTCATGCTAAGTATACTACAAATACATTTACCTCTTATGTACTTCATAAAAATACCCTGCAATTGTACTTTTAGTGTACTAAACTGGTATATTTAAAGTCTGCTAAATTGGAAAAATTAATTTTGTATTTAATGCACTTTAACTGTGTGCAAGTAGTGCTGAATTCCAAATAAAGATATACTTAAGTATATTTGATTGTGCTAAAGTGGAACTATTGCAAGCATACTTTAGGTACACTTTAAATAATATCGATCTTTACATGCAAAATACTTAAAGATCATACATTTCTCATCAACAGTGGCATTAAAACATATTTTAGGCTTAATATTAAGAAATGTGCATTGTGCACAAGTAGTACTTCAAATAAAGTTTTAATTAAAATTTGTACATCAGTAAGTCTCGAGCGTTATGTCAGTAAATATGTTAATAGACTTGAACTATATTAAGTATAAAATAAACAAATTTTAAATCTATTATTTTTTTAACTAGGGAAGGTATAAAATGTTGCACAAAACCAGGCGAATGATATATGAACAAACCTATCAGATGCTGGGGAAAGTATAAAGTACTGGGGTACTTAAATTACATTACATTTTTATTAACAAATAAAACAGCTATATTTTTTTACAACTGCAAAGGCTTTCACACCCACAACTCTGACTGTAAATTTTAAAGTAATGCAATACTGTTATATGCATAATGTTATTATGTTACTCACATTACCTATAATGCATTTCCTTAACACTGCCCCTCAGTAAAAATCTTCAGAGTACAGATGGAAATAAAACTGTTAAGCTTGCGCTACTGAAGTAGAGGGAAAATCTAATTTTGAGAAATTAATTGAAATTGAAGTCTACAGAAGAAAATGCATAAAATAGACAAACGGATACAAAAAACAACCACTCAGGTTTTGAGCATTAATTTGAAGCTACGTAAATATATATTTTAGACCGTTGGAAATTGTGTACGGTGAGCAGCATTCACTTGCAATAGATGGAGAAAAAATTTTAGTATGTTTGTCTCCAAAAACTTAAGTTCTCTTCGACTGAAGAATGAAAGACCTACACATTTTGGATGTCCTGATGGTGAGTAAATAATCAGGAAAATTTCATTTCTGGATGAAGCTGAATGTGGATTTAATGCAAACACTCACCTGCGGCCCGGCACAGCTTATCTTGCAGATATCGCAATAGTGCAGCTGTGGCTGTTTGGGCGGGCCTTTGGGTTTCTGCATTTTGTTCTGGTGGAAAACGGGCTTCTTGTATGTGTTGACGGTGGAACTGGTGACTGTCCCGCTCCCGGTGTTGCTCCAGGAGGAGTTGGCGAGCTGTTTGGGAGGTTGTTGCGTCTGCTGCGGTGGTGGGGGCTGTTGCGGCTGCTGAAGGGGAGGTTGAGGCTGCGCCTGAGGGGGCGCCAACTGCGCCGGCTGGAAGTATGACGGCGTAGATGTGTAACCACTAGACTCATAGCTGGAATAACTGAGACCGGCTGAAGCAACAAAGAAAGCAACACCGTTAGATGATACGTTGGCGGCTATTCATGGCGTATAAATCTGAATCTGATGCGGCCGTACCGGAGTAGGACGTAGCAGCTGTAGAGTTGAAGGAAGAACTGGGGGTGTAAGTGGATATTGGGGCTGGAGTTTGCTGTACACTGGTTGATGTGGGGTAGATGGTGTAACTAGAGGACACTGAGCTCACAGCAGGAGGGGGTTTCAAAGCTGCAACCTGTCTTTGAACAGGCGGCTGACTGTACGCTGTGCTCGTGGGGCTGTAGCCACTTTTCAGCCCTGGAAAGGCAAAGATGGTCTAATTTTAACCTAAAAATTGGAGGCTATAGCTTCGAAAAAATATTTTTTAGCATATTAATGACATCTGTGACCCTGGACCACAAAACCGTTGATCCTTATGACTGGTTTTGTGGTCCAGGGTCACATTTGATTGCTTTGAAATATCTTAGATGGGTTTTTAAAGTAATTCTTAAAGTTTAATGCAAGTTGTAAAGATGTAAAATACACAAGATGTAAAACATACATAAAGTTCACATGGTTTCATACCAACAGAACACAAACATTTAGTAATTTTCATTTATATACTCCACACACACATACACACACATATATACATATATACATATATATATATATATATATATATACACATACATACACACATATATATTCATATATATATATATACCATTACTATGTATATATTACAATTGTATTTATTTGTATTTTGAATTTGCTTTTATTTTTAATGTAATTCATTTTTTTTTAGTTTAAGGTTCAGTAATTTTACATGCTTTTGTCATTTTTTTCCATTTATTTTTATTTAATATTTTATTATTTCAGTTTCAGAAATTGTGATACTTAAGCGATTAGTTGCAAAGAAAAAGGTTTACGTGTTGCAAATATTTTAAGCTTTAAAAAAAATAAAATACTGATATACACGGACTAAAACTTTTTGATCTTAAAAAAAATGCAACACAAGAAGCGTTTGATTATACAATATACATTTTTCTTTGAATTTGATGAATTAACACTTTCATAAGTTTTTAAAAAACACTATGGTCAAAAAGTACATTAAAATCACTGCAAGTCACAATACTGGGTAAATGTACAGTAGCAATTATAATAATTAAAAAATAATTAATAATAATTATATTTCTCTATTATTCTCACAAAAATAAAAATGCATGACAAATATTACATTAAGCTAATGTAATAAAATGTAAATGTAACAAATATTACACTAAAATATTAAACTAATAGATTAAAAAAAACTATTCAGCATCAGTCTGTAAACCAATATTAACTTCATAGTTACAGCTTTTAAAATTTATTTATAAAACCTCTTAGGATTTCTGAATGGGAATGTTGCAGATCAAACACAAAAAAAATTACAATTCTGTCATCATTCACTCACAAAAGAAGGTATTTTGAATAATGTTGTTGAATAATGTAACCAAACCATTTCCGGTCCCACCAATGACTTCTACAGCATCTTTTACCATACTATGGAAGTCAATGAGGGTTCATTCACTGTTTGGTTAGTCTTCAACAGAAGAAAGAAACTCATACAGGTTTCGAACTATTTGAGGATGAGTAAATGATGACAAACACAAACTGTCCTTAAAACTAAAAATTCAATCCTTGATAAATCTGTTTACATACCTAGCTACTATTTTTACCTCTGACAACATTCAAAACAGATTAAAAGAAAAATCAGATTCACCTGTCTGGAAGTAGGCCTCGGTTGCAGTTCGCTGCGCAGGTGCGATGCTAGTTTGAAAGTACTGCTTGTTCTCGTAGCTGCTGACCGGCGGTGGTCGACCGTAGCTATAATTCTCCTGTATAACCAATTAATTCAAGAATAAATAAATGAACCCACTTGAAAAGCATCATTAAAATGAATGAAGCAAAGACAGGACTAACCGGTTCAGTCAACACTTGGTAGGTTTGAGGGGTGGTCGTCAGCTGCGGGGATGTTTCAGGCTGCCGGTAGCAGTAGTTCGGGGTGGGATGGGGTTGATAGGTGGGGTAGGGGGCAGTCACCGCGGGGGTAGCAGGTTGGGCAGTGGGGTACGAGGCCGTCACCGAATGGGCCACTCCAGGGGCAGGCTGGACATTATAGCTGCCCGTGGTTGGGTGGGAATAGGCAGGAGGCGGCTGAGCGCTGAATGGGAATTTTGGGATTCAGAATGAATGCAGATTATATGCACCCTTACAAGTGTGCAAAACAACCTGGTAATCGTATTACTATAAAGAACACCAAAATACAGTACTTTTTTTAAGCATAGCACATTTTTAATATTATATTGCAATGGTAAAATCACAGAATTATAATGATGAAAGCATAGCACCAAATGTTTACCATGGTATAAACATGGTAGTCAACAGAACTACGTGTCCATAAGCACGACAGCACCGCGGTATTTATATTAGCACAAGAATATTTCCCGCGAACACACTTGCTCCGTTTCATAATCTCATGCAAGCATCAATAAACACATAAACAACAGCAGCTCCTGAGATGTGTGAACATTGGCCGTCAGCATCACGTTTAAAAAGTCCGTCGTGGCGTCGTGACTGCTGTAAATAAGCGATGTGTGGTCATGCGCATGTGTGTTTGTTTTGTACCTGTACTGCGGGCCGGCGGCGGCAGCGGCAGCTGCATGTGTGAATCCATAATAATTACTGGCCGCCATCATAGAAACTTCAGCAGCAGCAGCAGCGGCGGCGTCTCCGGCGGTCACATGACCGACACGTGGCCGTGACGTCAACGGTCACCTTCGAGCCGCTGCCCCCCGCGGAGTCTAAAAATAAAACCGTTATGAGGTAAAGATTAATTATATTATACAATTATGTATAAACAGAGGCGGTTCTAGGGTGAGTAGGTACCCAGGGCTAAGCACAGAATATTAAAGTGTCTTTAAATTAAAATGATTTAAATCCCACTAAAGACATGATTTAGAAAAACATAATAATAATTCTTGGCTGGCAAGAGTTTTATTATCTAAGGCAGAGGCTCTATCAAGAGTTTCCTGTCAACATTTTCCTTATTAGATAAATGATTATATTTCATATGGATTTCAAAAGGATTCAACATTAAAAAACAAGAGTGATGATGGAGGCCTTTGGGGTTGTTGACTTTAAGTAAATTTGTTCAAATAGAGTCACAATAAAACCATACTCTAAATGGAACATTTTTTGTTACGGCCCGTTCTCCATTAGTAAACTACACCCATTAAATTAGCAGAATTTCACCAACAGGCTTTATTTTTAGTGGTTACTGGTGTGCAAACATAACTTTTCACCTCACCGTTGTTCTGTTTTAAACACCCAACAGCAAACCTAATTCTAACATTAAACCTAATATTATATTATATATTATTACTAATATTATTTTTCTTTATCACACATCAATTTGCATATTCATTACATTGTTTACCTTTTTATTATACTTGCCACAAATGCAAATTTCTTACCAACCGCTATTGTTATTTTTTTTTTCTGACAGACTAATCCATATGTTGTCACTGATGGGAATAAAACAACAACAGCATTTTAAACTGTCAAAAAACTTGCTTTTGATATTTAATCTTGTATGTTTTTTTTTTTTTTTCTGTATTTAATTTTGCATAAAACTTTTGGTTTTCGTTATTTTACATTTTTTTAAAGATTTTTTTTTATGTAAGTCATGTGGCATGAATTTTAAAAAAGGCGCCCTCTGGCGTCCAGCATGAATAAAACAGACATTACATGTGTAGCACTCAGTAATGTGCCCTCCGTCGCGTTTTTACTTTTCTCTAAAGACATTTGAAGTAAACATGATCCAAGATTTTCTCCAGTGTATGTAGGAGTTACAGGTACAGGTACAGTTTTTGTTTTGTTTTGTTTTGTTTTGTTTTGTTTTTTCCCCACAGGGCATGCATAAAAGGCACATATTGCATATTAAAGATATTGGACTCCTTCCATTTTCGATTGAAATTACTGTCAAAGTTTTTTTTTTAATAATAACAGTATCATAAGCTGTATAGTTAAAGCCTGTCTGCATGTTAAGTAAACCTGCGCAGTTTTTTTTCAACTGATTTCCTTTTAACTTGTCACCAACTGAATTTCAGTGTTCAAACTATTTAAAGCATAGTGAATTAATCGATCATAATGCACAGTATTTCCATCTAACATGCATTTCGAGGTGCAGCTCGTCATAATGGAGCGAGTTACCTCATCTGAATGTCCGTATATTTGTGATGAATGTCTTCGACGTAATCTTTAGACAGGAAATATGGGTAGCCTTTTTTTACATTATACTTTTTAAGCTTATTAAACATTAATCTCATAAAACTAGCGAGCTAAGCAAGTAGTGGTGTTGTGTAAACATGACTGAAGGCACAACAAGCGGAGGAACAGACAAACTGAACTGTTCCGATTGATTCAAGCTCGTGACTTTGATCATTCGGTTCAATTCACAAACCACATGCGACTGCAAGATGTCTGTTAAAGATCACTTGATCTGGAAAGCATCTGCTTTCAGTTTTGTACAAACGTCTGACAGATGTCTGTAAGATATCAGTTTTACATACATTCTAAATCATAAACATCTTAAAAACATCTAATAGACATCTGACAAATGATAGTAAACGTCCTATAGACGTATTGCAGATGAGGAAACACTCTAAAAACCAGCTACGTCTTCCAGATGTAAATGCAGACGTCAAATAGACCTCTCCGTGATGTATGTATGCTATCAGAGATTCATTTTCAAATTTTGGCATTGCTTGTAATGATTTTAAAAAGCACATAGAGGTGGATAAAATGGAGCTTTTCGAAACTCTGAATCAGTTAAAGCATTGCATCACAAAATTATTCTGTTTCGAAGTGCTCCAATCGGATCGCGAATCACGAATCGTTTGATCTAGATCGGAACTTCATCAGAGCAGGTTCACAAATCTTTTGAGTCAGGTTCAGATCAGAATTTCGCAGCGGGTTCGTGAATCTTTTGATTCAAATCGGAACTTTGGAGCGTGGATGGCGAATCATTTGATTCAGATCAGAACTTTGCAGCGGATTCAGGAATCTTTTGATTTAGGTACTGCATAGAAAAGTAATGTGTAAGCAATATAAATATAAATAAATGTTTTACTCTATAAAATAACATTTTAAATATATGAAATGTAACAAATATTATGAGAACTGTACAATATATTCATTATATATAAATAATATATAAACCAGAAAGTAACACATAATGTAACATTTTATAATATTATCATTTTATAATAAGATGTCAACATATTTATACCATATATTTTATATATAATAAAATGTGTGTGTGTGTGTGTGTGTGTGTGTGTGTGTGTGTGTATGTATATATATATATTTTTTTATTTTTTTTTTTTTTATTTTTTTTTACCTTAATACAACATTCAGGTTAATAAATTACAAAATATGGGATTACAGATATTTTATAACCGAACCATGATAAATGTTTTATCCATTCAAAATGTGCAGATATGACTCGTACATTGGCGCCATCTGTAGGTTGAGAGGGTTGTAGTGCTTAAAGTGGGTTTTCAAAGGCTCTGTTGTTCCAGTGCTCAGAGGATGTGGAAGTGCCTAAATAACAGATGCTCTATTCATCCTGATCCTGGACCACCAGCATTCAGCATTCAGGAGGAGAAGCAATATGACAAAGCATCGCTCATATTCCTAAAGCATCCTTACTGGTAACATTAGGATTTAAATAACAGAATATACACACTTCTGGAAACGTGATGGACTGAATTCAGTGTCAAAGAGCCTGATGTGACCTAGAAAGTGAGCTCAGTTTTTTTTTTTTATATCGTTCACAGTGAACAGAAGAGTCTTGTGTTTCTCCTGGAGCACCTGCATCAACACCTGCGCTCGGCTCTGGATGAAGAGGAAAAATAATCAGTTGACCATTAATAATTTGATCCCTATGTGAGTACGAGCAGCTTAATAATGTATTGTTATTATTTTAATCTATCAAAGACTGAATTTAGCAAAATGAGTTACTAAGCTTTATTTTGAACAATCATGAAGAAAAATAGTGTATTAGTGCTTTTTTCACACCACCATGAAGTTTAAATTTAACACTGAATTTACTCTAGGTACTGAGCTACTATTATAATTTTTATTCATATTTTGAATTATTTTTTATTTATTATGTTTACTATATTTTAAATTCAGTTTTTAAAATGTAGTCATTTCTTTGTTTTTAATATTTTAAGCTTTTTTGTTTTATTTTAAATATGTTTATATAGTTTTTTAAAATATTTTTATTTCAGTTTTAGTTATTTTAGTACATCAATTTAAATTAAAGGAAAATGTTACCTTGGCTGCTAGTTGAAATAAAATGATTTACTTATTTTATTTAGTTTATATTTTATCACATTTATTCCGCTTTATTCTATTTTATTTCAAGTAATGATTTTTATTTATTTTTTTTTTACTTTTAACTATAATAATCAAATGCTTGTTTTTTGTTTTGTTTTTTTCCTTTCAATGTTCAAACAAAAAATAGTCCTAATTCAAAAAGACAATTCAAAGGTGAACAAAAAGAAATAATCTCCACATTAAAGTGGAGGCCACTTCAGTCAGGGATTAAAAGAAGGATTAAAATGATTTTTTTTTCCCCATTAATCCGTAGCACACTAAAAATTCCTCTGGTATGCTTTGACTTTTGGTGATTAATCTCTTCAGGGAAGGATTTGACTTTGTTTTTCAGGTCCAGGTTTCTTCAGCATGGGCAGTGTTGACTTCGGCCCCCTGATGGAGATCATAGAGGCGAGAGACGAATGGCTGGATGATGATTTTCCCAGGTAAACATACATGTTTTCTTTCATTTTTTTGATGATTTGGTTTTTAGTGGTTGCACCTTTACATTTTCTGCCTCAAATATCAACATTTGCTTACATTGTTGCATTAAATTCATCACATGGCTTTGTAGAATGCATGAAATGTGACAAACCTGGATATTTATTGCATTTAAGTGTTTAGATTGATAAATTATTTCAGTCTGAATTGAATGTAAGAAATCCAAAAAAGACAAAGTAAAGTTTGAAGGCTACATTGGCCTTACAGATAGATACAAGCCTTTAAAAAAAAGAAAAAGAGCATCATTTCCTCAGCGAATCCTGAGTGAGATGCTGAACGGAGAGCAGGTGCAGCTCTTTCCTTAAATGGAAAGGAGCCACGTCATGTGACGCAGTGAGCTGCCAACAACACAAGCAGCATCACCAGGAAAATGGAGGCAGGTCAGGCATAGAGGAGCAGCTCCAGCATCACACGACAGCATGATGCTTTTGAAATATTAAACAGCGTCAGGACCATGAGATTTCATGCTAGCGTGGAGTAAGAACTTGCAGAATCAGAAAGCAGCCCAAAACCTTGTACGTCTCACGCAGCAGGTAAGAGAGAGCAGCTTTGATTGTGCGTTTTTGGTTTGTTTGTTTCTAAAGCATGCTAAAATCATCCATTTTTTAAAGTTTATGTTAATTAAAATAGGTTTCAGTCCCGCATTATTGTTTAAAATGAAAAACCCACTGAGAGAGACTGAAATTTGATGAATCTCCACAGGGACGCTGTTGTTGTTATAAATAACATGGTGCCAAATTTAGGCTGTGATTCATACATTTGTTTGCATATGTTAGTTTATTATGCATTTGTGTAGTATGTTTTGCTTTGGTGAAGTCTTTCTCATGGCTTTTGGTTTGTCATTGTCATCTGAAATGAGCGTTTCAGAAGGAAACAATGAGAACTGCGAGTTAAATAGTCTTTTAGCACAGAAGCAGCAGCTGTGAACCCCAGCGGCTCTGACAACCCCCTCTATTTATTAGCTGCGTGTGCAACGACCCGAGGGCCTACGGTGCTAATTAGCATATCACAATATGCCCTGATCTTAAAGAAGCAGTTCACCCAAGAATTACAATTTTGTCATTTGCTCATTCTCATTTTGTACCGAAAATGTAGGACTTTCTTTGCTACAGGAATTAGTATTTGCACATACAAAAATCTACATTTTGTAGACAAATTGAAATATTGTCCTCACTAGGCCACTTCCTGCAGAGGGTGACATGGACTCTTCCTGTGCCCTGAATGAGGGGAGAACTTGTAAGTGACTTTGTTTCATATGCAAATGTTCATCTTAAATGAGTAATTTGCATTTGTGTAATGCAAATTGTATCTTTAATGGCTTACAGCTCCCCCAAACTCTCTCCTGATTGGTGGAGCTGGAGGGGGCGGAGCTCACCGGAAGCGCCGCACGCTGGTGGCCCCGGATATGAACTTGTCATTGGACCAGAGCGAAGGGTCTTTGCTCTCTGATGACTTCCTGGATACACCTGATGATCTGGATATTAACGTGGATGATATCGAGACGCCCGATGAGACGGACTCGCTGGAGTTTATAACCAATGGCAATGACCTGGAGTGGGAGGGTAAGAATATGCTGTTCTTCATGGCTTTTGAAAGAGATTCGTAGGTGGGTAGATAGAAAGATTGGTAGACAGACAGACAGATAGATAGATAGATAGAATTAGATTGGGTAGGTAGATAGATGACAAGATTGATAGGTAGAAATATAGATGGGTAGGTCGGTAGGTAGTTATACTGATAGATGGATAGGTAGGTAGGTAGATGAAAAGATTGGTAGGTAGATAGACAGATGAGTAGGTAGGTAGATAGATAAAAGTTTGGTAAGAGCATAGATGAGAAGGTAGATAGATCGATGGAAAGATCAGTAGGTAGTCAGATGGGTAGATAAGTTGATGAAAAGATTGGTAGGTAGACAGATAGATGAAAAGATCAGTAGGTAATTAGATAGATAGGTAGATAGATAGATGGGAATATAGGTAGTTAGTTGGGTAGGTAAGTAGGTAGAAGAAAAGATAGATAGATAGATAGATCAGTAGGTAGGTAGATAGGTGAAAAGATCAGTAGGTAGATAAACGGGTAGGTAGGGAGATGAAAGGATCAATAGATAGATAGATGGGTAGTAGGTAGATAGGTATAGATGAAAAGATCGGTAGGTAGAAAGATGGGTAAGTACATAGATAGTTGAAAAGATCAGTAGGTAGTTAGACCGGTAAGTAGGTAATTAGATCGGTAGGTATGGTAGATAGAAGAAAAGATTGGTAGGTAGATAGATAGGTGGGTAAGTAGTAGGGCTGTCAAACAACTAATCGCGATTAATTGCATACAAAATAAAAGTTCGAGTTTGCCTAATATATGTGTATGTATTGTGTGTAATTATTATGTATATATAAATACAAACACATTCATGTATATATTTAAGAAATATTTACAATTATATGTAGTTATTATAATTTTTAAATAATTGATATTATATATAAATAAAAATATTTTGTACATAAATAACATATTTCTCTTAAATATATACATTAATTTGTGTATTTATATATACCTAATAATTACACACAGTGCACACACATATATTAGGCAAACTCAAACTTTTATTTTGTATGCGATTAATCACGATTAGTTGTTTGACAGCCCTAGTAAGTAGGTAGATATATGAAACGATCAGTGGGTAGATAGATAAATGGGTAGGTACATAGATGAAAAGATCAGTGGGCAGTTAGATCGGTAGGTAGGTAGACACATGAAAAGATCACTAGGAAGTTAGATGCATTGGTAGGTAGACAGATAGATAGACAGATAGATGCGCCCGCCTCCCATGCCAGTGACCTGGGTTCGAGGAACAGGAACGAGGTGGGCGGTTAGGACTCGGAGGGGTTACATAAGTAGATGTATGAAAAGATCGGTAGGGAGTTAGATAAAAATATCATTATGTAGATATTTGAAAGATCAGTAGGCAGACAGATAGATTGGTAGGCAGTTAGATCAGTGGGTAGGAAGCTAAGTAGATACTGTAGCTGTTCCATTCATTGATCCATGGCTTTCAGATGACACACCCGTCGCCTCAGCCAAAGCACCTCCTGCTGACAGCGACGCTGATGGAGAAGGCGTAGACGGGACAGGTGTCAACGGCCGCTTGTGGAGGACCGTGATCATCGGCGAACAGGAGCATCGGATCGACATGCAGGTCATACGACCCTATCTGCGCGTCATATCGCATGGAGGTACGTCACGCTTCAGAATAAACTGTTTACATTAATGCCATTTATATAATCTCTCCTGTGTCCCGAAACTGCTTCTTCTCTGTTCTATAGGGTACTATGGCGAGGGCTTGAACGCCATAATTGTGTTCACAGCGTGTTACCTTCCTGACAGCAGCTGCCCAGATTACCATTACCTGATGGAAAACCTCTTTCTGTAAGGACATTTGGCAAACACAATCTTATTGTCCTGTGTTTTTCTTATTTGGCTTCTCTTCACGTTCACGCTGTCTTCACACATGTTCCTCAGGTATGTGGTGAGCAGTCTGGAGATGCTGGTGGCGGAGGATTACCTGATCATATACATGAATGGAGGAACGCCACGGAGTAAGATGCCCGGCATTAGCTGGCTCAAGAAGTGCTATCAGATGATCGACAGAAGGTACAAAAATAGTACTTACTTTTATATAAATGGATTTTAAGAAATTGAGATCTTCAAACATCTTCAATCTTCATCCTCAGACTGAGGAAAAACCTGAAATCTCTGATCATCACACACCCGTCCTGGTTTATCCGGACAGTCATTGCAATTTCCAAACCCTTCATCAGGTAAACGTGAGATTTTTCAATGAGATTGGAAATCGATTCAATGAAATTTCAGGTTTTAGGTTGCTCATAAATGCTGTTTTATGCCCTACAGCGTGAAGTTCATGAATAAGATCCGTTATGTGCACAGTCTGGAAGAGCTGGAAAAGATTGTTCCTATGGATCATATCCAGATCCCAGAGTGTGTCTTACAGTAAGAAGATTTCAAACTAACATCAATAAGCAAACCTATAATTTGATGCCAATTTACTGTATAAGATCGATTTGTCTATTTTTGCAGATATGAAGAGGAAAGAATGAATGCTAGAAAGGAGAGGTAATCACCAAACTCCTTAAAACTAGCTTTTTTGACACCTATTATTTATAAAAGATGTTAATGCTTTGACAAACTAGAAAAGGAGACCAGAAACTCTTAATGCAATATCGAAAAATTTACCAAAAATGCTTTTCTCTTTGTAGAATGGAGCAGGAACAGACAGAGCAGGAGCATCAAGAACAGCAACAGAAGCCAATCAATCCAGAAAGGTGAGCAAACAAACAAAACTTTATTATTCCATGACAGATTCATACAATGCTTCCATTTCGCCACATAAAATATCCAAACAACTCTTTCTCCAGAACAACAACGGTTGAAGAACCTGGACTCTAAGATTGAATGTTCTTGTTGCTGATCTCAGACTATTTTTCATTCCCAAATTATACGTTAATACACATATCAGATGACTCGAAACTGGTCTCAGATCAGCAACAAAGCAGCAACTGATGGAAAGTTGACAGGTGAGAAGGCCAGCTGCTCTCGCTTTCGTCCGCAAAAGGCACAATTTTAAAAAAGCATCTCGAAATCCACCAACGGATGGCACTACGCACAAAGAAACGACGCCGTTTTTGGTAGCAGGATGTACCATCATGCGCTGTAGCCTCTTTGCAGTTGTCGCTTTTTTAAATAGGCTGTTCCCTGCTTTCTGACCCTCGAGAATGTCATGTGACCTGCCTTTAATTGACGGGTGTGTCCGCTCAGGATTCGATCGGTGGTGCATGTCGATTTCCAAGCATCTCTGTGCTTCTCTGTGTGTACGCGCCCAAAATCGAATGTAACTTTATGCCATTTTCGCTGATTTATGTTTGCCTGGAATCCTTTTCTTGGATGTTTTTCGAATGTTTTAACCCCTTCTGTCTTGTTTAATGACCAGCTTTTGTAAACAATAAGTGCCAGTCATCTCTAAAAAAAAAAATTCGGACATTAGCTGTACTTTTATGTTGCCTTATGTTTGCTATGAAAATGGTTCGAAATTAAACATTCTGCTATATGTATGACTACAATGTTGCTTGCCTTTTGTCTTTTATTGATCTTTATATCCAGTGCTGGGTAGGAACTGATTTCATGTAATCTAGATTACCAAAAACTAAGTACTTGTAATTAGATTATGTTAAATTGATATTACAAAATACTTGTAATCAGATTACAGTTACTTTTTATTGTTAATTTTGAGTAATCTAAAAGTAATCAAAAAATAGTTTGTAAGTAATCTGCCCCGCACTATTTATATCTTGATTTACTAATGATATTGTGTTCTGTAAGTGATTTTATGAACGGAAAATACAGAGTATAAACATTTCTTTCTTAAATTCAAAACAAAGGTGGGATTTTACCTCTCAACATATCCTATCAAACAAATCAACCACCAGAGATTATGAAAGAGTTACGTAGATGTCTTCTATCCAGTCACAAGAAGAAGTTATATTTATATTTCCATGATGTGACAGACTATTCCTGTATGTATGTGACTATTATATCAGCGGACTTTATGACAGGGTGACCAGTCACACTCTCTTTGACCTATATAAAGAATGACCCTTACTGTCATGGACATTTGGAAGTGGGGAAACAATTCTACAGTCATAAATTCCATATTTATTAACCATGCACTTTGACAATAAGCACGTACACCTGGATTCAGTAGCCCTAGTCAACAAAATTCAAATGTATATGAATATTTCATTTAGATTAGCACTGAAAGGCACTTAACATGCTTGAAAGACTTGCTCAATTAAATCTTTCACACTGTAAAACTGTACAAGATATCCTTCCCTCATGGTACAGGCGCACATGTGTGATGTATTAACCGTACCAACCCACAATGCATGTGATTTTGCCCCATGAGACTCTGAGGAACGTGGTGCCCTGCAAGTATCCCGCAGGATTATTCTGACCCCTCACCTAAATATTTGTTGGTCTATTGAGGATCATTTTCTAATTTTCTAAAGCCGTCTAATTGTCTCTAAGACAAGGACAGGAAACAATATTCTGTCTATATATATATAAAGCAATAGCAATAGCAATAAACTCTCATTTCTTTTACGTTTGCTCATTTTAATGTTTCAAAGAATGTCTCTATAATTATATAAGAGAAACAGCTCGTTACACAAGTATTTATTATCTCTTTTTGTTTATTTGCTCTGATTAATGTACTAATTTGCCTTCCGTGGAATTCGTGGATAGACTGATTCAGAGCTACAGCATGTTCTCTCCTCCGTGAACCGCGATTGGCTGCCTAGGACGTAAGCCACGCCTTTTTTGTATGACGTTTAACTTTGGTTATATGCCCACGTGAAAGTGTGATCTCACAACGCACTAGTGTCTACGGAGATAAGACTGCAAAATTAGCTTCAAGCGGAAGTTTTTTATCGTACGTTTTTATTTTAGCCCTTTTGCGGCGTCTAAATTGTAAAACCTCAACCAGGTCGGATACAATGAAGTGCATCATTGGAATAGGGGGGTAAGTGACTTTTTACAGTTATATTATGAACCACTATTTGTAATAGTTACAGTCGAGCCATGTGGCTTTTAATATTTTTAAGGTAAGATAATACATTGAACACATAATAATTTATTATATCCTTACCTTAATGAGTGTTTTACTCTTATTTATGACGTGATCCAATACGTGCTTTTAGGGAATCGCAAGCTTTGAAATCTTAAGGTTTTGAGCGGGAGATTTAAAACTGCGAGCGCGCCTAAATGTCTTTATGTTTTTAACGGACATTAGCGCCTTAATATATGTAGTCATCTATTAAGCTTATATTTTTGTAGTGTATGAAGTACAATAATAGCTTTTTAATTTATTTTTCTTGTTGCGCTGCCGAGTTTAATGCTATTTGTGATTGTAGTGCGTTTTTGTCACCACCATTGAGTTTAATACAAAGACGGAATATTAATATTATATTAAGTAAAACTTAAAGACGTCTGAAGTTGCTGTTTGTTATAATTTTATTATATGTTATTACAAAGCGTATTTATTAATTAAGGACGTTGTTTTATTGGACACGTGGATGACTAACAACAATGTAAACCTGGGTCAGTTGTTGTTGTAAGCCAGCTGAGGAACTGACCCTCCCGCCATTTTTATTTGAATAAACTTCTCATATACACGATTAAACAACAGATTATAATGAACATAAGTTTAATCGTTCTGCTTTTTAGATACTTTTAACTCGGTTTTATCATTCTAAACTTGCTTTTTTATTTTTTAGTGTGACTAATGGTGGTAAAACCACCTTGACGAACAGGTTAATAAAAGCCTTACCAAACTGCTGTGTGGTTCACCAAGATGACTTTTTCAAGGTGAGTTCAGCTAAATGTAATATTTTTATGTACTATTTCTAGTTATTCTGGTGTTGGCTCTAAAAATTACACAATTTCTTCCCATTAAAAAAAAACTTGAGCTGTAATTTTCAAGTTTAAGTTAGTAATTCAGACTTAGATTAGCATTTTTATTTATATTTTTTTAAATAGAATAATGTTTTAATTGTAGTTCTTGCCTGTTGTAGTAATGCATGCATGGTTTCAATAAGAAGTAACTTTAAGATAATAACGTAGTAATAACTCTTTACATTTGCTTTTCCTATTTTTATTTGATAAAACTTTAATTTGACTCCTTGTATAAAGGGTCTCTGTATGTAACTCAGAAGTGCTGATCCAAGATCAGTTTCCTCCCATCTGTCGAGTTATATTCATCAGGTTAAGATGGCCGAGACCTGATTCTAGATCAGCAGTCTGGCTCAAATATACATGACGGCAGATGTAGACGATGGCATTTGCTGCAGTGTTTTACTGGTCACTGTTATTTCAGCCTCCGGATCAGATAGCGGTCGGAGAGGATGGCTTTAAACAATGGGATGGTAAGAATATAAACAGTAGGAGAGTAATAACTCCTCATTCTACGCATCGCCCTCCCATAACAAAGAATTTACAATCCCTCCCAACCCATTTACATTCTCTGTGTGTGGCTTTGCTACAATGAAATTAAAAATTTCATTTTCAACTTTCATTTTCGAATTTAAATGTTGTGCTGAAAGCCTTTGTTCTGCTTTTGTAGTGATCACAGCTTTGGACATGGAGGCCATGGTGAACACAGTCAAGGGCTGGATGGAAAACCCAATCAAATTCGCCCGTTCTCACGGCGTCCAAGTGACCCCGGCCACGGAAATAGACGACCCCGAGAGCCAAGTGCATATACTCATCGTAGAAGGATTTCTGCTGTATAACTACAAGTGAGTGACATATTTAACTTTCGGTGGCCTGAACTGTATGAATGGTAAAGATTAGTTTCTGGGAACATGTACTCTACGTACACGTAAGAAAAGAACATCGGAGCTTACATGCTGGTCATGTGACGCTCTGCATTGGTGTAGATAAGGATGTGCGCTGAACTATTGGTGGGCACGTGGAACTGCATGTGCTGATTTCTGCGCCGGCTATGTAGAAACGCCGTAATCAGTAAATGACTTGAGAGTTAGTGTTCTTTTTAAGTTTATGACCTTTTTATCTTTTTTTTTTCTTTAAACAGGCCTTTGCTGGAATACTTAGACAAATCGTATTACATAACCATCCCATACGAGGAGTGCAAGTCAAGGAGAAGGTGTGTTAAAATTCCAATCAAGCACTTAGGAATTGTACCAAATATGAGCAGCTTAAATAATTTTAAAAAATGTATTTCAGTACAAGGCAATACACCGTCCCCGACCCTCCCGGGCTCTTTGACGGCCACGTGTGGCCCATGTACCTAAAACACAGAAATTCCATGGAGAACTGCGGTTTGCCAATCGGTACGGTTCTTAAAACTCTTGATTTAGAACAAAAATCACAATATTTTAGATAAATACTCATTTTGTTGAACTATTCCAACAGAATACTTGGACGGCTTGAAAACAAAAGACGAAATCTACAATCAGGTTTACGAAGACATCCACAACACACTCCTTAATCGTTTATAGGTAAGAAATCCAATTCAGATTGGATTTAGTTGAAATCATTAATTGTGTTTGTGTCATAATAAAAAAAAGTTCTTTTTTTTTCTTTCAGCAGGAGGAGGCTGCCGCTAGTCATCTGTACAATATTGTAAATACGAAATCTTAATGTAGCCTTTTGGGGTTTTTTTTAAACCTGTAACTTTTTTTTTGTAAATAGTTTGACTGGAATGTAACTTAAATACTTGTGGAAGAGCCTTTTTGCATTACAATTTTGAGGACCGTGCCTATATTTTAAGTCGTTTTTTTTTTATTATTATTATTGTTTTTGTTGTTGTCTTTCAAAGCCCTCTTTGGTGCCTTCTTCATTCTGAAAATAGTCTGTTTACACCAAAAATGAATTTTTGACATTTGTTTGTACCTGTATCAATAAAAATTGTGCTTTGACTTCTTCACATTTGTCAGTCCTTGCATCACGCTTTACATTTTTACACCAGTAATGGCCAAAATAATAGAGTTTAGCTACAAAAAAATGATTTTAAAATAAGTTTTTTGCATACTTTGACATGTCCTCTGTGAGTATTTGTTTTGCTACTTGACTTTAATTATAAGTTAAGGTTAAAGCCATGAAATACTATGAACATGTATGAGATAAGAGCTGAATTTCATGCTAAATTTAAACAGGACCACTGACTATTTAAAAAAACATTAACTGACGTCTATGGTTTTCCCCTTCTAAAGTTGTCCTAACAGTCTTAAAATGAAAAGTAATTTGACAAATGACATCCCTAAGTATATTTTTCCCCCCCAAATTAGCTTGCATTATCTCACAGATTATTTTTACAAAAACACCTTTAAACACACAGTAATCTCTGTGATCAAATAATCATCCTTTCCGCTCCAACACAAGTTCCAGCCCAGCGCTACTATTTATTGCCGGGTGCAATAAGGCCTATGGCTGACATTCAACTTGCATGAAAACAAACATTGTCTAGACATTTTCCTGAATAAACCTTGAGCTCATGCTTTAAATTCTGTGCTGAATGTGCCTATGTGCTTTTAAATAGTGTCCCTTTCTCATATGACAAATGCCTACACATTCACTTCAAATATTTGTGCAATGAAATAAGTGGAAGGAGAAAGTGAAGACATTAGGAGCAATTGTCGTCATTTGGAGATTGGAATGATTTAGACATTTCGTAGGGCAGATTTTCTTGTGACAATGGCGTGACTGAGACGTTAACTTTTTGTGTTTTATTGGTAAGGAAATAACTATATTGTTCACATTATGCCAGTAATAAAACCTTATGTAATTTAATTATACACCTCCCTCTAGTGGTAAAACCAATCATGTGCAATTATCTGCAATAAGGAAAGACTAGAAACTAGAACTTGTCAACTAACTATGCCTTTATTATTAAGGTGGCACCACATTTATTTATTTATTTATTTATTTATTTAGTAAATGTGTGGTGTGCCTGTTAGTGCATATGTGAAACTTCCAGGAGGAAAAAGTGAAAAAAAGAAACAGAAACGCCTCACAACGTACCGCCTTCATCTGTACCTGGATTTATTTAACAGCTTTTGGGAGCACAAAGTGCTGCACTTTCTCTTGCACCCTGCTCACAAATGATTTTAAAATGACAAAATATTCATTTATTCTCCTCTTCTCCGTACACCTGTGCATCCTAGTTTGTTTGAGCACCGCACAGCACCACGAACCCTGGAGACACAAGGTTAAATGGGAAACTAACGGACAGGTTTATAGCTTACAGAGCAGCGGTTCTCAATATCAAGCACCTGTTTCTGGAAAACTGAACGCAAGGTTTTTATTGACGAGGCATGTGCCAACAATCGCAAGCAGGATTTTCATGGGACGTTTTGCCAATGCTAAGATACACACAGTTGGGCATGTGGTGCACAGTTTTGGACCCAACATGATGTCTGGTTATGCATCTCACGTTAGGAATAATAAAAAGTTGCCTTTGCATGCAAAAAGAACTGGACTTTCTTCTGACGAAGCACTGCGTCCCCAGCCCAAGCAATATGGGAGAGCACCAACTGGCACAACTACACTTGAAGCTTCAAGGAGCTCAAGAGCATCAGGACGCCATAATTTAGTTACCAGCAAGCCAGTGCCAAAACGAACATCACCCATTGCGGCTACTGGAAAACCACCCACTATCAATTCTGAGGAGAATCCACTCTCTCAACCTCAACTTTCTACGTTGACTTGGAGTAAAGCTGCTAATAAATCTAAACTTTCAACAAGAACCAATTTACCTGCACCTTCAGCAAGTGTTAACAACAGAAATACAGAAATACATCCTCCCTTCCAGGCTGATGAAAGAGGAGGTGACAGTATGATCGGTGATGAACCAACGAATCCTCAAGTAAACAGCAGAAACTCTTTCAACTATAATCTGCTCCCGTATGGAAATGTGAATAGATCTCCTCAGAGAGAAACGGGTCATGGTACAAGGTATTTTCATAACGGTAAGACAACATTTGAAGCTTTTTAGTCAAAGTGTAAATTATACAATTATTTAGAGCGCGTTTGATCGCCTTTAAAGTAAACTTCATGTTGGCGCGGACAGGTTAATCTCACGCAACGCACATTGTATTTTGGCGCCCACTGTTGGCCAAATGTAAGCTTGCATTTTAACGCATAAACGGTTTATGTACTATATATTTGATGTAGATGTATAATAAAGTCATAAATTACATTACCGTCACATTGATCGAGCCGCTTGTAGCTATGTTACCTCAGGCGAACATGACTTTGCGAGCATCTAAAACTTTTACATTTGACTAAATTAGATTTTTAGTTAGCCCTGGTATGGAAAATATGTTTTATATTCTGTCTATTTAAATGTTAATTATTACGTTTTTAAAAAATATATTTTCCAGGTCTACCCGATCTCATTCCTGATCCATACTATATCCAAACAGCATCTTATATCCAAAGAGTTCAGATGTACGCATTAAGATGTGCCGCAGAAGAGAACTGCCTCTCCAGGTACTATGTTTATTTGGCATCCAAACTACAAAAGCAGTAAAGAGTTGAAACCTTTTAACCATTTTAAACGGGATGTTTGCCTTTTTCCTCAAGTTCAGCGTACAACTCAAGAGTGAGGGACCTTGATTACAGAGTGCTTCTCAGATTTCCTCAGAGAGTCAAAAATCAAGGCACAGCAGATTTTCTCCCTGTGAAACCACATCATCAGTGGGAATGGCACAGCTGCCATCAGTAGGTTTCTGACAACTTCATTTTCTAAATCATTCACCTTGATTCTGCAGAAGGATAGAAGAAATGGTGAAGATATTGTTTTATTCTTTAGTTTTAACGCCCGTTCACACCAAAAGCGAGAATTATTAAGATAACTATTAGCGTCCAGACCAACGCAAATAACAATTTATTATAAGCGCGCTCTACAGTTTACCGCTTTAAATGCGTTCTTTGGCTGTCAGTGTTTTAATCAGCTGGAAAAAAAAGCGTTCCAATTTGTCCTTATAGTTGTCGTGTGAACTTAGAATAGGGTATTGCAATAGAATTAGGACGCTTTTTAAAAACTATCGTTATATGTATCGTCCTTGGTGTGAATGGGGTTTTATGTTACATTTATGCATATTTGTTACATGCTTTGCACCTTAAAATGAATTCACAATATATATTTTTGCATACAAATCGAGGGAATCGAGCCTATGACGTAGCCTAAGAACAGGAACTTATGTGGCCATTTGTAAATTTTATGGGTGTGGCTTCCGGTCTCATCCGTGTCCAGCTGTTTTTATCCGTTCAAAACAGCTTGTTTTGCTGTTTGATATTGCAAATAGGTGTGTTTTATCATTTAATTTTAATGTATTATCTTAATTATGATGACTGGTTTGTTGTGCAAACAGTTATACAGTCTACTGCATGTAGTTTTTCTTCTCATTATTTCTGGCTAATGAACTGGAAATCTTGCCCATATGCTTACTTCTGCATTAAAGAATAAGGTGGATAGTACATTTTAAAACCACTCTTTTAGTGATTTATTGATAACAAAGTGAATTTTTTTATTACTTTGTTTTTATCCTAAAGACATTATCACAGCATGGATGCCTTCAGTAATTACGACCTCCTGGACGCCTCCACGGGCAAAAAGGTGGCCGAGGGACATAAAGCCAGTTTCTGTCTGGAGGACACCAGCTGCGATCCAGGTGTGAGGAGAAGATACGCCTGCACAGCTCACACACAGGTCAAGAGAATAAAGGGACTTGTTGTTTCACAATTAAATAATTTAATTAGCTGGTTTAGAACTATTTTCTTTTTTTGGAGCAGGGATTGGGTCCAGGCTGCTATGACACCTACCATGCCAACATCGACTGTCAATGGATTGATATTACTGATGTTGCTCCTGGAGATTATATTCTAAAGGTGAGTTATCAGTTAGTCATTCTATTATATAGTTACACCAAAAGTTAGAAACACATTTTGAAACAATGTGAATCATTGACAGGTAACCGTGAACCCAGGTTTCCAGGTGCCGGAGTCTGATTTCTCCAATAACATTGTTAGATGTGATATCAGATATACGGGGACGTACGTTCAAGCACATAACTGCAGAATCACAGGGTGAGTTTTAAAAAGGCGTTGAATCATACGTCTATCTATCACTGCAAACACTTTAATGATGTTTATTTATTTTACAGATACTGATCCAGTTTACCTCATCCAAACCTCAAGAGGTGAAATCTTCCAAACACCATTAAAAAACTCACATTGTTATGGAGAGATTAAGCATTAACTTGACTTACATTATACAATAAATAAATTATTATTTATTAACCTTTTGTAATTAAAAAAAAAGTATTCAATTACATTGTCTATTTATTATATTTAACTTGTTTTGTTACTGTAATTTGGTGTAAACTTTGGTGTTTTTGTAAAACTGAAGTAAATAATCACATCATGTATGTTCTTGTTTGTGTTTCACAAAGGCATACAGCATTAAAACATGTAGAAATAAAGTTGAGATAAAGTTGAGAGCTCACCCAGATGTATATGGTCCATACATTTATTCATGTTTAGGTTTTACTATAGGTTTTAGTACTACTTTATGTTGTTTAAACACTGGTTCATATATATTCATAATCTTCTGAAGTGATTCTGGTCATGGCTCAAATGAAAATGGGTCTGTGGTGTAAAATCAACACAGCCAGACACCAGAGTCATAAAAGTTCAGTTTACTCAAGATCTCCAAACATGCTGAGAGTGCAACAAAGTCTCCGGAAACATTCCCTTCTGCTTGAACATTTAACTTAACACGAGAAAGAGAAATTCCAGAGCCGTCGTGGACAGAGAAACATTCATATGAGGGCTGAATTCAGAAGGAAACTCTGTCAACTGAGCGGCTGAGAAATTTGATTAATATGTGTTAATTAAAATGAATAAGCCCACAAGGGGGCTACTGTAAATCATAGACAAGGCACTCTTTGAGAAGTGTTAGTCTCAGAAAAAGAGCAAAGAAAACAAAAATAACGACAGAAGACAGGAAATTGTTGAAGTTGTTATTTTTGTTTTCTTTGTGAACAAAATGTATTCTTGTAGCTTCATAAAATTACGGTTGAAAAATTGATGTCACATGGACTATTTTAATGATGTCCTTACTACGTTTCTAAGCCTTAAACGTGGTAGTTGCGTTGCAGTCTATAAAGAGACAGAAAGCTTTTGGATTTCATCAAAAATAGCTTAATTTGTGTTTCAAAGATGAACGAAGGTCTAACAGGTTTGGAACGACATGAGGGTGAGTAATTAATTTTCTTTGAATAACAGAATTTTCATATTGGGTTAACCATTTTTTAATGCTTCATTGTCATGTTCATGCAACATTCAAATATATTTACATTTTGACAGTGAAATTTCTATTTGAATGTACAGTAATGCTATTTTTGTATATTTAAAAAGCCATGTCATTCATACATAGAAAATGTTATTCATACATTTTCATAAATTTGAATGTGCATGACCTTTAGCGTCCAAATACTTTTTGGGGGCCACTGCAAGGCATACAAATTAGTTGTTATTCTACTCCAGTCCACTAGATGCTCAACACCCCAGGCCAGAACTTTCCCGTCCTATGAAGAACATACAGGAACAGTGCTGGCATCTTTTCATTCACAACATCAACACAGATCTCTCTTCTATTAAGCATCATGGCATGTGATGGTCACATAAACTCTTGTGTAAAGCTTCTGCTGTTAGTAGTCGTGTTGTGCGCAGCCCGCGCTTTTGCTGACAGGACTAAAACACTCGACTTCGATGTCAAACCTGGAGGAGTTGTGCAGACTTTCTCTGCTAAACTTGTGAGTAAAGCTCCTTTATATTTTACCAACGAAATATGAAAAAACGTTTTTATAAAATTTCAAATTATCGCGTGTTCATTCCACTGAATGATTCTAATTGACTCGATTTCGTGTTTACATAGTCGCTCTTCAGTTTCTTTCTCGTTTCTAGTCATGACTAGATTTGAAAGTATATTAATGCACTGCTTTACTTCGTATCTGTTAAAATGCGCTTATGTTAAACTCTTATAGTAATGAATGAATTATGTGTTTGAAAAACCGCGACGTGTTGAAAGGAAATCCACCCGTCATCTTCTCATTGGACTGTTTGGGAGCGCTGACGTTCACTGCGCCCTCTATCGACATAACTTTACCTTTTAAAGGAATGGTTTAGTCCAAAAAAATAAAATAAATAAATAAAATCAAACTTATAACATTATTTACTCACCTGCATGTTATTCCGACACCGTATGACTTGATTTCTTCTGTGAAACCGCCAAATTTTGATGAACGTCCGTGAATGACGTTCTAACGAATGAAAGTGAATACACAACCAGCCAAAAGTTTTTGAACAGTAAGATTTTTACTGTTTTTAAACAATTCGGTCCTGCTCACCAAGCCTGCATTTATTTGATCCAAAGTACGGTAAAAAAAAGGTACAATTTTGAAATATTTCAATTTGAATATATTTTAAAATGTAATTTACTGCTGTGATTTCAAAGCTGATTTTTGACATCATTACTCCATGATCCTTGACATGATCCTTCAGAAGTCATTCTAATATTCTGATTTGCTGCTCAAAAAACATTTATTATTATTATGTTGAAAACTGCTGAGTAGAATATTTTCAGGTTTCTTTGATGAATAGAAAGTTCTGAAGAACAGCGTTTATCTGAAATAGAAATATTTTGTAGCATTATGAATGTCTTTATCATCACTTTTGATCAGTTTAAAGCATCCTTGCAAAATAAAAGTATTAATTTCTAGAATCTTTTTCTCAAAGATAAAAATAAAATTATACTGACTCAGCGCTTTTGAATGGTATAGTAGTGTATAATGTTACAAAAGTTTTTTTTTTTGAGATAAACACTGATTTTTGGATCTTTCTGTTCATCAAAGAATCCTGAAAACATGTGCACAACTGTTTGAAATATTATTATTAATAATAATAAATGTTTGTTGGACAACAAATAAGCATATTAGAATGATTTCTGAAGGATCATGGGACACTGAAGACTGGAGTAATAATGTTGAAAATTTAGATTTGAACACTGGAATAAATTACATTTTAAAATATATTCAAATAGAAAACAGTTGTTTTAAATAGTCAAAATATTTTACAATATTACTGCTTTTGCTGTATTTTGGCTCAAATTAATGCAGGCTTGGTGAGCAGAAAAATCTTATTTAAGACTTACTGTTCAAAAACTTTTGACTGGTACTCTCAGTCTTTCTTAAATGCTATGAGTCCTCATAAAGTAGTCCATATCACAAGTGGCTAGTCTTATAAAGCTTTTTAGTATCTTTATGTGAGGGACAGACCAAAATATTGCTTTCTCATAGTGTCAGGTGTGACGCAATGTTCATTGGTTGTCATGCATACCACGTTTAAATCTTTTAGAAACATTTTTTTTTAAATTGTAGTATTGGGTCTCTGACAGGAACTGTAGTATAAGCACTGTTATTTTTGTAAGTGTCGACATCAGAGCCGTCTTCAAAAGTTTGGTTTAGTCTGGGAAATTTCCATATTTCATAGGTGGAATCTTGACATTGTAAACCTGTTTAGCTAGTTACAGAGTTCTGTTTCTTGGTTTCGTTTTAGAAAAAGTATAAATGCACCTTCACATATGCGTGTCAAGGAGGAACCAATGAGGTAAGACTTTTTTTTTTTTTTTCTGTTTTTTTTTGCTAGAATAAAACAAGATAAATATATGTAATGCACAATTCACAAAATATAAAGTCAGTGCACCAGCAAAAAGTATGATTTGATTTCATAGCATCATTAGTTCATAGCATCATCTTGTGTGCTCAAATATGCTAATATGAGGGAATTGCTTTTTGACCCTCATAAACACTGTAGCTTTGTATCTGCAAACATTACAAGACAATGCCAACTATTGTAACAGCATTATAACATTTGTCACTCTGGCAGTACCGACTCGGAAATTGCAGCAATTATGCGCTGTTGTAAAACATCCTAATTTCACAGAATTACGCAGTTTCGGACTTTAAACGTGAATGCTTTGTGCTGTAATCTCCTCTAGCAATGGCAAATGAGCGTTGGACTGAGTGACGATGACCAGATGTTTTCCTGTTCAGTATGGAGGTAACTTTCAAAACACTGTTTTGTGGTTTTACCTAATTTGCAATACCAAAAAGGAGGTTTACTCAGACGTACAAGCAAATCTAATTTCAGTTTTCTGTTTTCAAACACTGTCGTGTAATTTGAGATGAAAGAGGGAATGATATTGATTTTTCTCTGTCATTTTTTTCACGACAGGCCCCAAGGGAAGTCCTACTTGTTTTTTACCCAGTTCAAAGCTGAGATAAAAGGAGCCAAGATTGAGTACGCCACTGCATATGTAAGTATCGTATTAACTTAAGCTATTCTTCATGACCTGACACCATATCAACTGAGTGAAACATTCAGCAATCTGTGGAATATATGATTCAATATGAAGAAATGTGCTTTTAATGCATTGACGCATTTCATCGACCAAAAAAGTGCAGACGATAACTTTTTATTTTTGTGCTTTGCACATACAAAAATTGGCACAGGTTTTTGAAGATCTTCTTTAAAATTTATCCTTAGTCGTGACATTGACATTTGCCGCAGATCAAACCTTAATTCAGATTCCTAACGCTCGTCGCTCGCAGATCAAAAGCAGTCAGCCCTTTTTGTACAGGTGTTGCATATCAAGACTTCATGAAAACATCTTTATCTTCAGATTAAATAGAAATTCTCAATAGAGGGATGACGGCGACGTCCTGGTGGCCTTGTCCCCTGTGCAAATAAGAAAAGTTCAAAAGCATGTTTGAAACGAACGCTCCATAGACTCCATGTCTCTCTTTGTTTTCTTAGTCAAGACCTCTTTGTTATTCAGCGCACTCTTCTAGGCTTCTCCGTTAATGTCTTGTCACTCATCCTCTCTCTTTCTCTTCTTCTCAGTCCCAGACGGCCGTGGGTGGACAGAGGGATGTTGCTTTGAAGGAAGAGGAGTACATAGTGTCAGAGTCTTCAGGTGAGTCTGCATATTTCTACTTCCAGCAAGCTATGGGAAACCTAGAAATATCAGACAATTTTATATTTTTAATTGAAATGTTCCTTCTAATCAAGCACATCTATATTCTCTCATGCAGTGACCCACAGAGATGGGAAATTTAATTCCGAGCTTTCCAAGCTCACTGTCATTGGTCGAACGCGTCACGATGAACTCTGATTGGCCGATCCGAAAGAGGATTGTCCCATCACTCGAGGACATTCATTTGACAGCTACGGACACTCTGCCACTTAACTGCTCACTGTCATAAGCAAAGGAAATCAAACCACGGGAAGCTATGAAAGAAAGAACTTCCTGTGATAGAAAATTCTACAGAGATTTCCTATAGAGGCGGAATTATGCCAATGGCCAAGGGAGGTAGACAAACTGTTATTGGACGTAAAGAAAATATAATGTACATGCACATTTGTTCATATTTGTGAGGTGATATGAAGGCTTCTTCAAATTAAGTTCAGAGCAGTAGATTGATTTCTATTCTTGGCAGCATTTATGGGTTTATGGTTTCAGCCTGACTTTGACTTCATACCTGCAAATCTGATTATCACGAGCGCATTCATGCTCATACTTACTTTCTTAAGCTGGTGTAATGGTGCGCTTGTAGAGAATTTGCACTAAATCTTTGGGGTATGCCAGAATCCTTTGATTATTGCTGTGGTGGAGGAAAAGACAGAAAAACAGTTACTTCAGTTTGTTTTTTTCCCAATCCTGCTTTATTCTGACAGCTGATGTACTGGAATTTTAATAAATCTGTTATCAGAACATTTTGGCTTTTTAATTTGCTAATTGAAATCACTTTGTGTATTAAAGTAAATGTGCAGGATCTCTTTCCAAGCATCTGAGAATCTACAGATATTTTGAGATGGTCCTCACTGCAGTACATAAGATCCAGGGGGCGAGGTTGGATCCAGATCCAACTACTCCAAGCTTACATATCCCAAAACCTAACCGTCTCCATGCCCTGATCCCAAAACCTACCCATCTCCACCCCTTGGATCTTGTGTACTGCAGTGAGGGGTTGCTGGTTGTCTTTGCACTTTTAAGAGGGCAAAATTCTGCTTAAATAAATTAAAATGTATTTTTAAAAAATCTGCAGAAAGCTTTCTATGTGCAGATTCTGGTCATATTGTGAGGTTTGTCCACTCAGCTCTGCAAAAGGACTGTCGGTACCACAAATGTACATGTGAGCATCTGCACTGTGTCATAATTCTCATCATCAGCAGTTTTGGAAATTAATGTCTTGGACCGAACACGTTCAAGCAGATTCTGTGCCATTTAGACGTTCAAAAATAAATTAACGCCAAGAAAATGCTTTATGCAGTCCTACATCTTTAAAAAGCTTGAAATGAGTATTGCAGTACACACGAGGGAGACAAAATGTTGTGAAAGTACCGTTCACCTATTTTCTTTGCAGTATCTGTTGAGAAATGCCTACATTTTGAATTCTGTTTTTGTTCAAATATCCTCAGGACATGTATCTGAGAACATCATACTGCTAAGGCAAGACTTCAAGCGCTAGAGTTAGGAAAGCAATAAAAAATAATCCTTTAACAGATGGGGGTTGCTGGGAGATTGGAACTGTGATTGCGTCTCACTCCAGATGTCATCTGAGGCTAGAAATAATCTCCCGCTACCTTTGGCTTGCCTCTGACATACAGTATTTCTAAGAAGTGGTCCCCAGTTGCCCATGTCACTCTCTAGATTTATTAGTACATGATGTTTCTGTCATGTCCTCTTTATAGACCTAAAGAGAAAAGGTATTACACGGTTCACCTGTGGTGTAAGAAACTTCCCGTACAATAAATTGCTTCTGCACCCTGGGTTATCGGGTAAGGTAAAGAGCAAACTTACCGCAAAGGTGCCTGTGACTCGGTAAACCGTTTAGAGTGAGTGATGCTCCACTTTGCACCCTGAAGCCACGGTCTGCTCAAACAATGGTCGAGAGCAGTCTCCGTCTAAAGGGGTAGGGTGGCGTCTGACCTTTGTCTTTAGGATTGACTCTTCCCATTGTGCTGGAGTAGGGGTAAGGAGGAGGCTTCTTGCTTCTGCGCCTTGGAGCTGTCCCTGATGTATCTCTTTGAGATGTGACCAACTCCTGAGTTGATTGCTGTTTTTGACCTGCATCCTGCAGCCCTTGATCTTTTATGGGATATGCTGGTGGTGCCACAGATGGAGTTGGTGTTTTGAGGGGTGACTTGTCAGAGCAGACTCCTTCGGTGTCTATCCTTCCTTTGAAAGTGTCTCCTGGTTCCTCATGGCCCACATCAATGTCAGCCGTCAGAAGGTCTATCTTCTGGACCACCTGCATTCCAGGAGAAGACAAAGCATAGTTTATTTAGCATTTAATGCAAACAGTTCTTGGAAATGTAAGGTACTACACGTCTCAAGTTTCTTTTGGGACGGATTTCACGCAAGAGTGCAGACAAGCAAGTTTACAAGATTATGAAACTGCGGCAAAAGGCTGAGAGCAGACAGCGGCCCTTTCTTTTTGTCAGTCTGAGGGGACTATAAACCACTGGCCAGCGTTCTTCTCCAGCGTTGAATACATTTGCTAAATGGAGCAGATCAGACCAATCCTCTCTGCATTAAACTTTCACTATCCCCTTCGCAGAAGAGAAATTGCCCAATACCCAATAAATTTGGGGGTCTCTATAAACAGTATTCATTATTGATATTAAGATTAATATTAAAACTCAAAATTTATGGACCGTGTCTTATCTAAGCACGACCATTAAAAGTATCAGGCAGTTGATGGATAGTAGCGAGTTCGGGATTTAACTAAACATAATATTTAAACGCCACCCTTCGTTGAACTCATTACGAGGAACATCTGTTATAATCCCCAAGTGATAAATAAACCTTTACCTCCTTCATTTCCAGATGTATTTCTTTCAGGCCATGTAGAACATCCTCGAGATTCACAACAACTCTTTGGATCTGCTCCCGAATAGCTCTCTCCGAGTGCTTAGAGCTGAAAGTGCAAGACCCTCTTCCAGGTCCACCAAGATCTCCTTGGGCGACCTTTGCTTGACACTTAAGGTGGTTAGGATTGGTCTTGTTGGCATCTTTGGTAGTCAGCATACTAGGTCCGCTGAAGTCTTGCATTACACGTCCCAGGCATCCACTTAAAGTTCCCTGTCTGTTAGAAGTGCAAAGTTCTGCATCCTTATTAAAGGTCGAATTGTGAGTGCCACTTGCGTCCATCCAGTCCGATGCAAGCAGGGCCCCTCGCACAGAGCCTGATTGTTGCTCGGCTGCACAAACAGGCGCTCCACAGTTTCCATGACCTCTGAACTGTGTTGGCGCGTCCAGAGCACACTTCCTCAAGAAGGGGTGTGGCTCTGTCTGGTGCCGGTGGACCACAAAGCTGCATTCTGTCAAGCTGTAGTTCACAGAGATGCTGTTATGTTTCAGCCCCTTCCCTGGAGGCTGGTTCCACCGCACGCTGGTTAACTCCGTCTGACAAATCTGGCCAGCCACGTCTAGCTGTGCATGACCCCCCTGAATGGTTAGACGCTGCTTGGCAGTGTATCCATTGAGGGGGGAATTCTGCTGCTTTGGTCCACAGGTGTTCGTTACGTGGTCCCCAGTCCCAAAATAGGCAAGGATGTCCGCTTGAGGTCTTTGTATTCCATTTTGCAGTTGGTTTGAAGCGGTGGGTTGAACGCATGGCTCCCCGACCCCTTTTGTCTCGGAGAACATTCTGCGGCCCAAGAAGGGGACTCTCGAGAGGACGTGTCCCTTCTTTAACTGTCCCGGCCTTGTCATTACCAGGAGATGTTTTTCTCATCTGTCCTACCTTCAAACTTTCTCTTGTATGTGTCTTCACTCTGACCCCCACCTTCTTGGTGTGTTGTTTCCTCCCGCAGATGTTATCCCGGTGTGTTTTCTTCCTCTGGACCCTTGCCCTTCTTTCTCTCTTACCTCACTTCGCTCCCGTCGTCCTCTCGTTGGCGGCGGGCCTCCGTTTTCCACCCTCTCCCTCAAACTCCCTGCATTTCTGTTTCACTGGCTGTTGCTCGCTTCCTGCCTTTGACTCCCTCCCCATCCCCTCTCTCTCGCTCACTCGCACTGCGCTGCCTCCCTTTCTGGTTCATTCTTCCTCCCACTCCCTTTCACGGCTTTTCCTCTCTCCCTCTCTCGATCTCGTTTACCTACTTGCAGGAACCCATCGTACCTCAATCAGCGAGGGGGGTCGTTTTAATCCAGTGCTGATGCTGTGGCTTCATGTATGTTCCCTGCCTCGGACTGATCTGATTACTCCTGTTCTGCCTCAGCACGCTACAATTACACCCAGGATTTTATAGCAGGATGCCAGGGGAGGCACACTCCCCTTCTAGTGCTTTATGGGGCAGCACAAGCAGGGCTAATCCCTAAAAAAACGCATGAGGATGTGACTTTTAAAATTAATAACCTGGCACACTGCAGCATGAAAATACTTCTTCATGCCTTCGGTTTATTTCTGGATTATCTGTTATGGACGAGTTCTCTGAAAGTGCACATATGCAAGTTTTAATTGTATTTTTTAAACGTTTTAGTAATCACAACAGTTTGATGAGCTATATAACGACCTGCAGAAAAATGCAATTAAATTAAAATGCAATTAATTAGAAAGTCGGTGTATATCTCGCACACATTTTCAAGTGTTTCTTTGTTGTGTGATTGAAGTTCGGTGGTGGCATTTATATATCCAAGATTGAAAGGTCACAAATGCAAACGTTTACCATTGCTATTCCAAGCTGCTTTAGGTTTCAGTTCTTTTCTCATTTCCACAAAAACAATCACTCTGAGAAAGGTCAGGAATTTTACCCTTGACAAGTCTCTGATTCATATCAACCCAAACTAAAGTACATCCAGTAAACTTATTTATTTATAATATACTGAGTACTACTCATAATTTTGATGTTGCTAGATAACAACCAATTATATGTATTTTTTTCTCATGACCTTATTACATTCTATATAAGGTGTCCAATCAAATCACTTCGAGTTCATTCATCACACTGGAAATGGGAAGGTCAAGTTGAGGACATTGCATTGTGGGATACAGCATTGCATTTGGTTGTATACTGCATGTCACAGCAAATTTAATATTGCAAATAGAAAATTATATATTTTGTGTATATTCTATATACACATTGGTAGCATGTTAAAACAGGAAACTAATTTGAAAAGAGCGTTTTGCTGATGCTAATGGTGCAGAAAGTACTTTAAGAAAAATAAAAGCAATAAAAATCTTGTGTACAGCACTAGGTCTTGCAGCCAGCAGCAACATTACTGAAAAGCCACTGTTCAGTGTTACCGATAAACAACTTGAAAGTGGTCACAAAGATGTTATCGTCCACGTAGCTCCTGTGGGCTAACGTTCCCAGAGCGCTGGTCAGAGGGCCTTCTGTTTGACACCAGACACATCACTGCAGCAGCGAAAGCTGTGCTTTGAGACGTCACTCTCATGCTGAGTGCGAGCCATAAATAGCGCAAAACGCTTGAACGCGGCTGTTCATTTGAAATTCAGTTTGGATGCATAAGTGCTGTTACCTGTCAAGACTGACGACACAATATAACACTAATGGCCCGCAGATGCTATTCAACAGCTGTGCTGTGTTTAAACTCAGATACTTACACTATGAAGTACCAACGCTATGCGCGTTTTCTGATTTCTGTGCTGAATTTTGATAAGACAAAGCATTAGACTTTAGGAGGCTCTGCTGGCTGATTGTAATATGAGCTATAAATGTGATTCTCGTCTTTGTCGTGTAGTCAGATGGTCATTTCTACACCTCTGGTGGCGGTTACCAAGACAACTGACGGCCAGACAAGTAGGCAGCGGTGCGTTTTTGCAGGTTAGGTGTGAAGGGACATTGTGGTGATCGGGTCAATGCATGACGTCATTGCCAGCTATTAATAACTCAGAAATTCCACTTCTAATACATAAAAATCAGGACAAACAAGGAGATATAACCCACCCAGCGGGGTCCGCAATGTAATGTCGCTGATGGTCTAACCTTGAGAGGCGTGCAGAATATCAATGAATTCTTTATGTAGGCTATGTGTTTGTTATTATATAAATAATTGCTTTACATTCACGTTTGAAAACAAACACAGCAGGTTTTAGATCCCCAGAGGACACTCTAGAGGAGAGAAAAGTGAAGGAGGAGGGGAAAAAAACAAAAGACTGTAAGACGGTAACTGTCACGTCTCAGGTATCAGCCGGAGGGGGATCGAGCATCAGCATAGAGAATGGAAGCTGTGTCAGAACGACACACCGAAACAGCCGTGAGAAGAATAGCAAATGAAACCAGCGTGTCATTTTCACACGTTTTTATATCGTCTCGCTCTTCTCATCAGGCCTGTGAACATCCCTGCGATTGGTTTCAGGCTACCTCAGGGAGAATTAGGATTATATTTTTATACTGATACCACACTGTAAACACACACACACACATATTTCTTAGCATAAAACTATCTATTCCGAATTTGTTCCTGGTCTTATTGAGAAAGATTCATCTGTGTATGTTATTCCTAAAGAAAAATATAGCTGCGAGCAGCGATTACCGGGGTTCAAGCGCTTCAATTAAATTAAGCGAAATATGGAAAAAGACATTTTGTTTTGCAAGTCTATAACCACCTAAATCAATGATTAAAAAAAAAGCATTTTTGGCAAATACAGGTAATTTGCCATATGCAGTATGTTTTTTTTTTTTTTTTTAACGTTAATGACAGTTATAGCGCCAGCTGCCGTTCCTTAAAATTTTGCATGCTTGTTTAGAATCACCTGTTGCATGTGCTCACCAGGTTTTGTCAAGTTTTCAGGTTTTCTTTAGGCTTTTATAGGATTTGGGGTAAATTCGGACAAGCCCCTTTTCTAAATAATCCCATTATAACTTCTCAAAGGGTAAATTTCAACATTTTTTTGCTAACTATTCATGTTCAGAGAATAGAATCTTTCTGCACTGGTTTGGTTCCCGAATGGGCGAAAAAACTAAGGACTACTTTGTAAAAGTAAGTTTTTCAAAAAATGTAAGACACTTGAGCCTATGACTGATGGTTTAGGAGTTATGAGCAATTTTGTACTTTTGATCGCTGTAGCGCCCCCGTCAGGCCAATTGGGGTGAGCCTTGGTGACGTTGTAGGCGTTGTGAGTACTACAATCCCTCCAAGTTTCAAATCTCTACGACTTACGGTTTGGTCTGCACGATCAGTTTTATGTGGAGATCCGTGACCATTCTAACAATTACAATAGGGTTTCAGCGCTACGCGCTTGAACTTCTAAAAATACTACCCTTTGTAATCTTTAATCTAAATATAATAACTCCTCTTCTGCAATGCCAGTCTTTTTTGGCTTACATCACTAAACCATTCATCCAACCAGCTGTCATAAAGCTGTGTCACAATCCAATCAATAATAAAAAAAACATACTCCATGGGAAAAAAAAAAAAAATGTTGTGGGTGTTATATAATGTTAATGCTAAACATGCATTCAGCAATCTCATCATTCATGTAAGGAGAACCAAAAAGTTCAGATTTGTTTTTCTGGGAAAACAATCTAGGGTGCCTAGAGAGATTAGCATTCTGTAATCCAGGCCAAACATGCTAATACCACTTGGACTCTGTTCTGCAATTCTTCTCATTAAATAAAAACAGAACACATGCCTCTTAAGAATGACACATTTATATATAACACACACACAAATACTGTATTTATATATACATAACTTCTAGAAAATAATACAGAAAACAATGTACATTAACAGAACTTGTTTGTGAATAACAAAAATAACCTTTAACATTCTAGTTTAAAAACATGTTGTGACATGAAAGATGGTCTTAATGCTCAGGTGACATTTGCAAAAAGCAAAACAAGGTAATCGGTCCTTTATCTGTTTAAGTTGGCCCAAAACACCACATGTAAGAGGCATTCGAGACTGAACCCTGAGAGGTTTTAGAATAATCAGGAGGTATGGCTTTCACCACTGTTGAAGTTACTCACTTTTTTTCCCCTTGAAATTGTTGATACTTTATTTGTAAGCTGGAGGTTTACTTAAAAATCTAGCAACAAGACGACAAATTCAAACAACTCTCTGCTATTGAAAACAAAACTATAATAAGTGCATAGATACAAAAAAAAGTGTTTTTTGAGGCCAAGACGACATAATTAGGCCTTTTAGTATCCCAGAAAGACACTTTGTGATTCTTTCAGTATGTCATTTTGTAAAAAGATACAAGTTTGGAATATTCTAGGATAAAATCAAGTAGACATACAAACATGAAACGTGATGTGGGGAGATATGCAATTACAGTTGAAGTCTATGAGACAAGTAAACAGTTGCCTCATAGCCTTTCTGCATGCACATTTTTTGGTAGCTTTTACAATGTTTTTGTGGTAAGCCGACATCCCAGAGGTGATGTCGAAAGATCTGAACTGTATACGCCCAGTAAAATAAACAAAATCTGTCAAAACTGCTGGCGCTAAAACAAGCTGATGGCAGAAATGGGACATTGAGACTTCAAGCAGTTGAAATCTTTGTTCACATAAGTTAAAAACAATCAGAAGTGACGTATCAGGGAAATAACGGCTCAGCTGTGTATTTATACATATAAAACCTTCATTAAAACTCGCCGAAAGGTAATACAGTGACATTCTAGCTCATTCTTTGTTCCTTGATGAGGAACTGCATCATGGTAAAGACCTCCCATCAGCAGGGGGCGATATGGAGTGGAAAAACAAACACAAGACGAACGTAAACCACTATATGACCAAGTTTAGAAATCACAGGGGCGATCGTTTACAAAGAGTTCAGTATCAACCTCCAGATGAATCACGACAGACATGTCCAAAAACAGTCCTTTCGGGTTGCGGATTTAATGTGTGTATTTTCGGGAAGCGAGAGGGTGATGCTGCAGGCTCATTTCCTAAAATTAGAGATGAAACGTTTCATACATATCCCCCAGTGCATTTTGTGTTTGCAGTGCTTGCTATATCCTCTCAGCATCAAAAAGTCTTGCAAATGGTCCTTCATTTCCTCTGATGGTGGATCTTAATCTGAACTCTGGACAAATGGGAGCAAGATTTGCATTAAGTTTGCGCTGTAAACCACCTCTAACCCCTTGTTTCCAAAAATACAGGAGAAAAGGAGAAAGACGTTCCACTGAAAAGACAAACGTACATTCAAGACAGATGATTTAGTGTCCGACGCACAAATAAGGCACGGGATCTTCCTCCGCACAGAGGAAATGTTCAGGTAGTGGTCAAAGATTGCCGTCATCCAGCATCTTGTTGACTCCCTCACAGATCTTCTGCAAGTGGGCGCGGTACACTTCCGAAGGTCCGTACAGCGTTGCGAGGAACTCGCAGTCGGAAAAGTGATTGAAGACGTGGTTGATACGCCCATGAGATTTCGCCGTCAGGTGGCGGTTGATAGCTTGGTGTAGAAGTTCACGGCAATCATTGAGTAGGTTGCTCATGACGCGGCGATCAAAGGTGAAGTCAATCTGGTAGAAGCTGACGGCGGTCATCGCGAGCGTGTGAACCTTCTTCCGGAAGCGCTCGACCAGTGCCAGCTCCTCGTTGTTGAACTGTCCATTGCGGTAGAGGACGCCCAACTTGACCACCATCTTAATGAGGTTCTTGATGATCTTCTGGGCCTCCTTGCGGTTGCGTGTGTACTCTTTGGTGACCCGGTACAGCTCGTCCAGTACCTCGCTGCTGGTGTCATCTATGAAGAGGTTGGCCACCGTCTTGGTAGCCATTTTGCTCATTAGCTTCTTCTGGGCCTGCAGGGCCAGGTTCTTCGTGCTGAACGAGTCCATGATGTCTACGGATGAGACAAAAAACAAAGACAGCCATTCAAAATGAGCTTTCCAAGCATGACAAAACTTAAAACGGAGCTGTGGTTCAGCATTCTTTCGAACGACAGTCACGCATCCAAATTGGGACAACAGATGTTTATCTTGAGTGTCTCGTCTGGAAGTGTATATGGAAAGCATAGTTGACTCCCACGTTGATGTCAAAACATACTAAACGTTGACTCTTGAAACTTAATGAGAGGAACACAAACAAGGCTTATACACTCTTATAAAGTTCAATGAAGAACTTCCATGGAATTTCCATTCTTCAAAAGGTTCTTCAGATTATTAAAGGGAACCTGGGTATTATGACTTGTATGGTGTAATAAAAAAAATAATGTCTCTTACTGAAAACCCATGAAAGGGTGATGCAATTAAAAATTCCACATCATTTTACACATTTTGGACTATGGGGGTGCCATTATTTCAGTGAGCTGCTGGCACAAGCGTTACTTTTTGTAGCAGTGAAGACTTGCATCGCTTCTCGTTGTCCTTCAACTGAAAATTAAAAATCAAAAGCCACACAATGTGGCATTGTATCAGTAGTTTATTTTCAGCATTGTGTTGCCTTAAAAATAGCAACAGGTAGAGCCAGTAGTTTACCAAGTGCAACCATTTGGTGTCATAATGGCACCTCCAATTGTCCAAAATATGTACAAAACGATGTTTTTTTTTAAAAAAACACAAATTCTGAGTATGGGTTACCATACTTGGCCATACGTCATGTCCTCTCCTTTTTAAATCTTTCAGGGGTTTTCTACTACGCATTTCCATAAGAGACACTATTTATGTTATATTAAGGCATACAAGTTTTACCCGAGGTTCCCTTTAAAAGGTTCTTTGGAGAACCTAAAATGAATCTTCTATTGAGGCTTGGCACCTACATTACAGTTTGGTCAGTTATCTGGATGAGTGGCCATATTGGCGATACTCGGATATAAATGACAGCATGGATTGCACGGTTAATGTACTACTGAATACGTTGTTCTGCTAATTTATGCCGTCTAAACCACGGAAAAAAAACGTGGAAGCTGCTAAATCATATAGAGAAAGTATATTCACCTTAATATTTCACCTACCTGACCGGAAAAGATGAGCACAAACAGAAATGTTGTCAAGATTCTTGCTCTGGAAATCCTGGTTTGGTTTGGCCAACCACAAACACCTTTTGTTCCTCAGACTGCACTCTTCTCCTTGATTTATCATCACTTTTGTCACTCTCTATTACTCTAAAAGTTTCTCCCAGTCTGACCAATTAGTAAACCCCAAGACACGACAATAATTTACCTTTTTCAGCAGCAACAATCAGAAAAATATGCAAGTTTTCTTCGGTTCAGTGACATTCTTTACATTCAGTGGAGCCAAAATGGCCGATTGATGACGTGTTGTGAAAACACGATACAGTTCAATGAAGAACCTTCAACATCCATGGAATGTTTCCATTGGAGAAAAGGTTCTTCAGATTATTAAAAGGTTCTTTGGAGAACCTAAAATCAATCTTCTATAGAAGGTTTGCACCTATGTCATGATTTGGTCAGTTACCCGGATGTGCAGCCATATTGGCAATACTCGGATGTAAACGACAACATGGACTGCACGGTTAATGTACTACTGAATACATTTTTCTGCTAAATTACGCTGTCTAAAATGTGTGGAAGCTGTTAAATCAAATAGCGAAGGATGTATAGGTGCAATATTTTGACAAACTAAAGTTAATCGGTGGTAAAGATACGTATGAGCAGTATTAATTGTGATATTAGTCTAATATTTCACCTGCCTGACTGGAAATGATAAGCACAAACACAAATGTTGTCAAGATTCTTGCCCTGGAAATCCTAGTCCAGGGACCAGTTGCATAAACTAAGCCTGTATGTTAAGACAGTGTCTTAAGAGCTAGTCTGACCAACTGGCAGTTAGCCAAGGGGTAAACAGTCTTATTTTTTTTATTCAACTTAGACTAATTGACATTTCCATGTAACTGAATGTTTAAAATTATGACCTGTCTTAAAGAAAAAAATTAGCTGAATAACTTTAAAGATTAGTCTTAACCTTTTATGCAACTGGCCCCAGTTTGTCCAACCACAAACACCTTTCGTTCCTCAGACTGTTTTTTGCACTCTTCTCCTTGATTTGTTATAACTTTTGGCAGTCTATAGTACTCCAAATGTTTCTCCCAGTCTGACCAATTAGTACAGCCCAAAACATGACATTAATCGACCATTTTCAGCAGCGATAATCAGCAAAATATGCATGTTTCGTTCGATTCAGTGGCATTGTTTACGTTCCGTGCCACCAATATCTCCAACTGATGACGTATTGTGAAAACACTCTATACAGTTCAATGAAGAACCTTCAACATCCATGGAATGTTTCCACTGGAGAAAAGGTTCTTCAGATTATTAAAAGGTTCTTTGGAGAACCTAAAATGAATCTTCTATAGAAGGTCTGCACCTATGTCATGATTTGGTCAGTTACCCGGATGTACGGCCATGTTGGCAATACTTGAATGTAAACGCCAACATAGATTGCACGGTTAATGCACTACTGAATACATTTTTCTGCTAATTTATGCTGTCTAAACCACGTAAAAAAATGTGTGGAAGCTGTTAAGTCAAACAGAGAAGGACTTATAGGCGTAATATTTTGACAAACTAGTTAATCGGTGGTAAAGATACGTATGAGCAGTATTAATTAGGATATTAGTCTAACATTTCAGCTGCCTGACTGGAAAGAATAAGCACAAACACGAATGTTGTCAAGATTCTTGCCCTGGAAATCCTGGTTTGGTTTGGCCAACCACAAATGCCTTTTGTTCCTCAGACACTTTTTGCACTCTTCTCTTTGATTTGTTATAACTTTTGGCAGTCTATAGTACGCCAAATGTTTTCCTGGTCCGACCAATTAGTACAGCCCAAAACATGACAATAACTGACCATTTTCAGCAGCAATAATCAGCAAAATATGCAAGTTTTGTTCGGTTCAGTGGCATTGCTTACATTCAGCTCTGCCAATGATGACGCTTTGTAAAAACACTCTATACAGTTCAATGAAGAACCTTTAACATCCATGGAATGTTTCCATTGGAGAAAAGGTTCCTCATATAATTAAAATGTCCTTTGGAGAACCTAAAATAGATCTTCTATGGCATCTCTGCAAAAAAATATTTGGAACCTTTATTTTTATGAGTGCATGAAACATGCTTGAAATTCATGCAACAAGGCATAGAGGAGACTCATTTTCTCATCAAAGAGGCATGACATGAAAAGGTTTCTAAAACAACTACTTGTGTACGTTTCCTGCCAACACATACAAAGGTGATAGTCAATTCAAAGATTTTGTACGCACCTAAACAATCCGAACACAACATCCACGCATTTCCGTTCTCACACGGCAAACGCTACACTTTAGAGGTTTTAACAAAACAATGGACTTCCTAAGTCTCGCACAGGCCTGACAGGACAATTTCCCCTTCTTAAAATGACCGCTCCCTAGAGACATGTTACTCACAACAGAATCCCTTTAAGTCTGAGTCACTGCGATGAATTGTTGCTAATTAAACCACAGAAGTCATTAGAAAGTGATACCGTACGTGGTCTGAGAGCGGCAGATTCTCCAGCACATTGTCTTTTTGCACACACTCCATTTGCATTTCTTTGAAAAGACACATTTGATGCGACTTGATTCCCTGGGAAAATCTTTGCGAGACTGTATGCCTGGTTAGCGGGACTTCTAACGGCGATTGTTTTCAGAGGATTACAGGGCGATTGCTGAGCCTCGTATTATTATCTGTCGAGATCAAAGGCAAATTGTTTTTGGTGATACTGGACTCCTGACAGAAAAGTGCTAAATAATTTTGCATGTTTACAACCGAATCTAGATGCATTTGGGCGCCAATAACTGCTGTCAACATACTCCCACAAAACAGACGACACTGAAATCATTCAAAAATCCCAAGCTAATTTGGTCTCAGAAGGAATTGGGTTTCCACGCCACTGATCCTGATACAAATCCGAAAACGTGAAGGATATCTTTTTCTCTGCCAACTGTAGCAGCATAAAATAGCTGAACGCTGGCCAAGCAACATTGGGCTTAACAACATTATCATTAGTGGCGAGTTTAACATGGGTGGAAACAAAACAAGACATAAAAGCTCATGTAACAACAGAGACTAGTGTGAAACGAACAACTTCAGACCATAGATATCCCAGCAACGCTTGCGGTGTTTGACAAAGAAGCTGTAACAAGAGACTGGGGTTTTCAGTTGCTCAGCATCAACCAGAAACCAACACTCACCTTCTTGGAGGTATAAGGTTGCGTTCTCCATGATTGGGGAGTGGGAAAGCGAGAGATTGAGGAGGACGCTGGAGAACATTGGAGATCACTGAGCCATGCCTGTCTGTCTGAACTGATTGTTTCAGGTGTGTAAGGGTGTGAGTGATTTCACCTGTTAGCTCTGCTGGTGGATGCTGGAACTGCACCTAATGGATCACTTTCTCCAAGACCTCCTTGACACCTAATTATGCCTTGAGGAACTGAGGAACAAGCTTCCTGAAGCTGGAAAAGCCAACAAAAGGGCCTCTGTCCAAACTCCAACTAACATCTAACTCTGCTTTCAGGTAGCAGAACCACAGCATGGACCAGCAGCATGTGGTTTCGCGCTTGTTTGTTGCGTATGGTCTCTTATCGATCATCTGCTGTGCTGGGTTCATGGGGTATAGTCAAAATGATATGAAAAATGCACTCTTTCTTTTTTTCCTGGCCACACAGATCTAGAGAAGCCTGCGGTGACATGAATTATTCAGCGGTTTCACAAAATAGTCCTGCATTTTAATAATGCATGAACCAATTTAGGAATAAAGGTTTGGGTCGACTAAATGTGTTTTTGTGCAAAGGTGATCAAAGGCTGCAACGTTCATTATGAGAATGAGTCACTTCGACAGAATTAGCGATGGTGAGATACAAGATGGCGACAAGATTAGCAATCTTACCTGTTGTTTGTTTAAATAAACACATAGAAGAGATGAGGAACTGGCAGCCGTATCTAATCCATATGCCACTCTGTACTGTCTGCATGAATCCATAATTTAAATAATCATCATCATCATCATCATTTTTTAAAATCATATTTATACTATTATTTATATTAATTATAAAATAGTAAGTAAACAATAAGTAAATAAATAATATAAATATATAAACAATGTTTGTGCACATTTTTGCTGTCATTACATTTTTGAAAAATACATATGATGTGATATAAATAATATTTAAATTATTATAATATTGTACGTTACATGTTATATTTATTTAGTTAATTAAATGATTATTCATTTCTGTGATTTCTGAGTAAATATTGAGTAAATGTGCAATTTTGTGTACATTTCTTTTGATGTCATTAAATTGCTCAAATGAAACTAAAAACCTTAAAATATGAATAAGATTTAAATTATTACAATATTGTACATATGTATATGTTCTATTTATTTAATAATTAAATAAACATTATTTTACTATTAATAAATTAATATTAATAATTGTAATAATAGTAACAAATTAATTTCTATTATTTTTTATTTGTTAAATAAACTATTTTGCAATTAAGATATTAAATAATATTTTATTAAAATATAATTTAAAAAAATAAATCAGAAAAACTAAATCATTTCTACATATTTTGTGTACATTTTTGCTGTCATTAAATTAAATATTTTTGCAATTTAAATTATTAAATAATATTTATTATTTTAACAAGCAATAAATAAATTTCACATATATATATATATATATATATACACACAATACTAAATAAATATTTAATATAAATATATATACAATTTTTGTGATTATTGAGTAAATATTGTGCAATTTTTGTGCACATTTTTGCTGATTATATTGTTTCTTAAATAATATTTACATTATTATAATATTGTACACATGTACAGATTACATGTTATATGTATTTATTTAATAATTAAATAAATATTAATTTCTGATTTCTGAGTCAATATTGACAAAATGTTGTGCAATTTTGTGTACATTTATTTTGCTGTCACTAAATAGCTAAAACTGAAAAACTTAAAATATAAATAATATTACAATTATTATAATATTGTACATGTATATAAGTTATATTAATTTATTTAAAAAATAATTATTCATTTCTGCGTAACTATTGAGTAAATAAATTGTTCAAATTAAATTTTAAAAAACTGTTTTCCGGTTTAAAAAATTACTTTTTTTACTCTGAGGTCAAAAGTGGCTTCCATGGCATCGGCTTGCAACCCTGACAAGTTAAACCGCCTAAGATGGATGAGGGTTTTTCTGCATCCCCTGTCTCCAGACACATAAAAACGCCTAGTCAGCATCGACGTGCCTCCAAGAACTAAAACTGCAAGTTCTTTACTGTCTATCCAACAGACTGCCTCTCAACTCCAGAGTATGTCAACAAAGCCTTGATAGTAAAAGCTCTGAGTCTTTCTTTGGAAATGTATTTGCATATAATTAATTTCAGCTAACATGAGCCTTAAAGCCCATAATAAGCACAAACTAGTGCAGAACATAATGGAGGTTCAGACTACCTGAAGACACGTCCCAGACAACTGAACACTGACGGTTAATGTTTCCTAGGTTACAACCAAAGCCTCCATGTAAGTGAACTTTGCAGTCCAGTAAATAAGGTCATATCCCCCCCATCTCTGTCAATGAGTTACAGGCCTGTTAGTCGTACAGATTTTCCACTGTATTAGCCTTCATCTCAAATATATATATTACACTACTATGCTTCTTTTGCACGCAAATGAGGTAGAAATTCAAATTAGTGTTGACAAAATATTCATAACATTCTGTTATTTTACATTGTAACGATTATAATTGGTCTACGCACGCATTGGAAGCACAATTTCTGTTTTATTATCAAAACCAACAACAAATAGTCTGTGGAGAATAACTTTATGCATGTACATCACTGAATAAATAATACGCACAATCACCTCAGTCAATAATAAAAGCACGTATGGAAAATGATTGATTTTCATATAAACAAACGGAAAATATGTGCCAGTATGTGCAGAATATGTGTTATTGAAGGCAGTTATAAACTCACTCACCTCTCCCCTATTTGAACCGGATACTGGGCGTCTAAAGAGCAACTTTCGTTCTTTAAACCTCCATCTAAACACCCCTGACAGCCAATAAACAACCTACAGCCACATAAATAAGGCTTGAGATATCTTATAAAGACGGTAAAATGTCTCCAACAGGTACGCGTTGGGTCTGCACCGCTGGTGTAAATAATTCAAGCGTTTTCTTCTCCCTCTTCTCGCGTTTGGTTACCAGAGTTTGTAACCTGACTCCACCTTTTCGAAAAGTTTCAAACTTGAGGGTCCGAGGCGCTCGTTGAGTGACGTTCTGATTGACCAATCGCGTTCTGGTTTGGAACTCCAACGGGCCAATCAGCTAGCAGAGAGCCCTGTGCGTCCAGCCTTCCATATGGTTTCCCGTCATTATCCTTGTGAAAATCCAAGGCTGAAAATTTCCCAGAGGAAATTCTGTTGAACAATGAAGGGGGGACTCTGGTAACTAGTGATTTGTTTTCTGTAAACAATATGGCTGTCGAGCGTATAGACGTTTCATTTAGTTGTTTCCGTGAGAAATACTTGGACGCAAATGTACCTGAGAGTTTTATTATTATTATGTATATAAGTTTGTACTTTGTTAATGAAAGGTACGAGACAGATTGAACATTCAGTCCGGATGTCTTTGACCTGTTTTTTCCGTTTATAAATGGAACACATTCAGAAACATCCGGTGGCTGTAAATAAACAGTAGAAAGTCTTAAACCATATAACATCCTCTTCAGTGGCTGATAGCACAAACAGCCTCAACACCTGCGACCACAGATGGTGAATCTAGCACGATTAGAATCCACATGAATGATATTTCTTCTAAATGTAATCACATTTCTTTTCTATTTTTTTAACACGAACGCATTACATCTCTCAACATTAATTTCTTATTTTAAAAATGCTTTCACTACGATTAAAATGAGTAATTTATTCAGACTTTCCATTATATGATTTTATATGGAAGAAAAGCAGCGCGTCATGATGGGATGTTACACAGCCCGATGGCGCCACCCAGTGTTAACTTTGTATTGCTGCGTTTAGGACAAATTCCAGCAACATCGAAAAATTCTCTATATTATTTTCTTAATATACCTTTTAATAAACTAAATACATTTATTTGTAACATTTAAATTAATTTATGGGTTAAATAATAATAATAAAAAAAAACTAAATTTCATGAACACATTCATTTTAGCACACAATTCTCTGAATGTCATGTTGAACCTTTTTGGTTTGTCATCACAAAATAAATAAGATTTTTGTTAATTCATCTAGAAGGCCTATACTGGTTTAATGTTTAACGATCTAATGAGATTACATATTCACTACAGAGATTAGGGCTGTCAAATGATTAATCACAATTAATCACATGCAAAATAAAAGTTAGTTTAAATAAAATAGGTGTGTGTACTGTGTATATTAATTATGTATAAGTACACACATGTACATATATATTTATGTATGTATGTATATATATTTATATTATGTTTTATTTATATTTATATGTCTATATAAATATTTTGTATATAAACATAACATATTTTCTTAAATATATTAGTGCATTTTTTGTGTATTCATATGTACATAATAAATATACACAGTATACACACACACATATATATTGTGTAAACTCAAACTTTTATTTTGCATGCGAATAATCGCGGTTAATCGTTTGACAGCCCTAAATAATATTAAGCAATGGTCTTTGTTAGTTAACATAAAGTGTGTTTGAGTAGAACGTACATTCTGAAACCTAGAGACTAATAATAAACAAAGCCTTTGAATTTCCTTCCCTTTTCTGAGGGGCATATTAACTGTTAATCCACATGATAATTATGCTGCTGTCACTTTAAACCAGTTCCCGTTCTTGTGTGTGTGTGTGTGCGCGCGTGCGCGTGTAATCTGTCTGAAGATAACGGGCCGCTGCTTGAGCTATGAAGTCCGAGTCATTTTAGCGATTCGGTTTGTTCGAACTGTTTGGTGCAACTTGCAACACGTTACGTTTTCTACGTTTTCTGTATATAAAGATTTAAATATTTAGTTACATTATACGATTTTATTAGCGTGATTGAATCATTTATATAAACTAATATGTTTTTTTTTTTTTGCTTTGAGACGCTGATGTTGTTTATTCCAAATGACACCATTTTATTATTTATTTACTATTGTCATATATTTAGATATCTTTTTTATGTTTCTTACATTTAGTACATTTTCTACACCCAAACATAAGCCTACCTCGATGGCTATAGTCAATTGATTCATAAGCGTCTTGCGAATCGATTCCACCGAGTCGTTCAAAAGAACCGGCTCACATCGGGAAATCGTCTGCTTTTTTTTGTTCACTAAGCTCAACTTCTTCACAGCGCGGCGCGTCTGCCCTTTCTCGCGGGAGGCTTTAGGTAGATTGTAGACACATTTTCATAGATATTTGTGTTTTTGCTTTTGTTTTTTACTCATTATGCGTCTGTGAATATTTCATATATCGCTGAGCGATTTTCTGCGCAGGTTCATTTGAGGCTAGAATTCATCTGGCGGTTATATTTCTACCTGTTTTCTATATTCGACCCACATATGGACATACCGAAGGATAATTTCTGCTTTAAAGCTCTCGATGTGAGATGAAACCCAGAGGAGATGTTATATATACTGAATGACGACAAGAAGAGGACGCGCTATTTCGGCACATGAATTTTGCGTGCGGACACACATCACATGCGCGGAATATAAAGAGGCGAATAGGCACTGGTTATGGTTTGTAAGAACCTTTCATTTCAGGATTGCTCAGAATGCTTCAATTGTAAGCCATCAGCTTCAATTTATAACAAAGGAACTCTGATGCAGGCATGCTGATTCATATATTGTGCAATATATTTTGTAACCGTACCGAAATGGAAGTGTTATAGTGAATATAGAGAAGGTTTCCTCTTAAAGGCTATTTAAGCAGATGATGGTGGCACACTAAAGCCATTAACACCCCAATGGCTGACACTGGCATATATGCAGTATAGGATATCAAATAATCTCTTTTCTCTTAGCATTAGGGGTTATGTTAATTTGCTAATTAGCATTAGTACTTTTTAAGTCTTAATTTAGAAGACAGGATACTTCAGAGACCATAATCAGCTTAAGGTCTACAGCAGCTATAGCTGGTAGCACTTTTGCATTGTGCATCTCCATTGCTCCATTGCCCCTATAACAGCTACTATAGTATTTCTAATATAATGGACACCAATCACGTGGATGATGGTTCCTCCAGCGATGGCATGGAGATGGAGATCATGCCTGGCTACCTAGAGCTCATCACCAGAGCTTATTCAGTCATGTTCAGTGCCTTTAGAGACTGTAAAGACTGCGGACTGGAGCGGTCCAGAAGAACCTTGCTGGACCATGCATACATAACCTGGATGGAGATCTTCATGTTCTTCATGTGCGTGGTCATGTGGACAAAGGTGCGCAGGGGACTGACAGTGTACATCTTTGAGGTAAATATACTGCCAGAAGACACTATCAATGCAAATGCAACAAGTGACACACTGGTATTGATTATTTATATTGTCTAAGTATTAAACACCAGGTCTCAAGAATCACTGGCGCCTTCAATGAATATTTGAAGTTGTTTCGAAACGTTGGACGTTGCATTACCATTTGTGCATCTAAATGTAGTAAAGTGTGTTTTCTATGTCAAGTACCACTAGTACTACCACCCATACTTGGTTGTGCACAAGCAAACCATTTAGACGCAAAAGTCTAGATTTTAACTCTTGTTGCTCTTTTTCGGAAGTGGAAGAAAAGTCTTAACACTTGATGCAGAAAATTTACAAGTCATTGTTTCTACACTTGCTGTAAAATGTGTTTGTGGTTATGTACTGTAGTTTGTCCTCTGAGGTTTTGTTCATCATTCACAGGCAAGTTGCAATGTGCACAGAAGTTATTTTACATACGTTTTACTTTGCATTTTACCTTTTACATACTTTTACATGTAAAGATGGCTATGCAAACTGGTCATATTACTATCACATTTCCTAGCCATGAACTTACCAAATTGCCTTGAGTATGGGATTATGATGTCCCCACATTTTGCATTTAATGCTTATTTTCGGCCTAGCCTGCGTAGCAAACATTGGTTTCACTTCCTGTCCTGAAACGTGTGGGGCGGAAACATGCTTTTCGAGTGTGTTTACGACTCTTACTGGCTCAGCACATGTGCTGCAATTAGCAAGATCAATACCGCCATGATTCATGGGCCCCCTGCGTTCATGTTTGCTCTGGGTTGTGGTTTATTCCCCTTTCTGTAAATTCTTTTCTCTCAGCGCATTGAGAAACCCTGACGGATGGCGCGGGGCAGCTGGCGCGATGTTTATGCAGAAATATGTGACGTGTCAAGACCTTGTCTGGTTTGTAACCCTTTTGTAAGAGACACCGAGGTCTTGGCAAAAAGTTGCAGCACTGTAGTTTGTGATTAAAAACAGGCATGGCTTTGAAAATAAAGAGATAAGCATTCATTGCTTACAGACCGTTAGTCACTTATCAGTGTGTCAGGCCTAAATAACTTGGCTAATAATATCCCTGTCCATGAAGCAGGGTGTCCCCTTCTACATAGCATGTAGCCAGATGATCAAACTAGAAACCAGAAGGGATTCTGGTGTATTGCCATTGACAAAAGACTTCTTTAAGGAATAGTTTACCCAAGTAGAACCTACGTGGAGTCACAGGCTATGTTTAAATGAGGAACAGATTATTCCACTTCTGGAATGATTGAGTCATTGAGTTGAACCCCAAAACCGGATAACTTTGAGATGGGATCTGCAGGAACTTTATCACTTCACAAGGTGCATGAAAACCAACTGTGTACAAGAATGTGAAAAAAGATTCCAGCACTACTTGTGAAAAAGGGAACTTTAATACTTTTAAAAGTACCAAACTCAGTCCTGGAGGAACAGTGTCCTGCAGAGTTTAGCTCCAACTTGCCTCAACACACATGCTTGAAGGTTTCTAGTATGCCTACCCTGATAGCACACATACTTCATGGAGACATCTATTTGACATCTGGAAGACGTATTTTTTAGAGTGTTTGCTCATCCGCTATACGTCTATAGGGTGTTTCCTATCAGATGTCAAATAGACGTCTATTAGATGTCTTTAAGATGTTTATGATTTTGAATGTATGTAAAACTGACATCTTACAGACGTCTGTCAGATGTTTGTACATGGCAAAAATTTTCCAGATCAAGTGATCTTTAACAGACATCTTACAGACGTATGACACTGGCCTTCCCCCAGATAGCACACGTACATCTGCAAGATGTCTGTTAAAGATCGCTTGATCTGGAAAGCATCTGCTATGTACAAACATCTGACAGACGTCTTTAAGATGTTGGTTTTACATACCTTCTAAATCCTAAACATCTTAAAGACATCTAATAAATGTCTATTTGAAATCTGATAAGAAATGTCCTATAGATGAATTGCACATGAGCAAACACAAAAAATACATCTTGCAGATGTAAATGCAGACGTCAAATAGACGTCTCTGTGATGTACGTGTGCTTTCAAGGCCAGGACCGAGTTTGGACACCCCTGACCAAAGCGTCTTGGCCTAAGAGCTTTCTTCAGGGATCATTCTGATCCATAAAATGTGCCAAGGTTTGCTGAGGAAGATATTATGGATATGAATATAATGCACAAGTCATATGGAGCCCTTTTGGAGCCTCTTTTTGGCCATCTGAACTCAGTACTGCAGCTGTAGCCTACTGTACTTTGGCCACAAGATTGTCTCGTATGCCCTGGGAGATAATTTCTGACATAGTCTGCAGATTTTCAAGTGCTTTGTGGACTATGTCCTGCACTCTCCAACACATACGTGCGGTACGTAACACGATCGTTCCGCCTGCTTTTTAAAAGAATCTCCATGTTGCCTAATAAACAATTTATGGCATAAGCTCTTAGTGCTAATGAGGCCCATTCATTTTTTAAGTTCCCTTGCACTTTCACGTTCTCAGATTCGATGGATGACTAGCACAACGCCATCTGGCCAGGACTATAAACTGTGTGTGAAAAAATCAAGGTGTTAGGTGGCCAAACGCATGCTGTTTTGACCTTTGATGAGACTGCAATGATCACTATTCACTGGACCAGAGGATATTTTCAGTAATCAGTCCCCTAAAATCAAAATACACAACAATATCATGTTCGGGCAAACAACATCAGCTGTCTGAAAGGCTGCCAAAGGAATATCATATCACGCTGTGGATTCTGCAGGCACTAACCTTTGAGTTTTGTGTCTTGAGCAGATTGTAGAGACAGAGGTCATCAGCTTTTTAGATAATAGATGTGTTTGAACGATTTACATTCTTAACACGTGCTGAACAAACGTAATTGCGAAACAGCAGGTGCATTGATCTTTAATTTACCAACCTGTTAAAAGATTGTCAGTCAATCAGTGCAATCAGTTGTGTATGTCTACTGATCTACATTTGAAATTGACACAAAATAGCACTTCTGGTAGATAACCAAACATAAACAGTTATCAGCTAAAGCTGATAAAAGATTCTTCTGAACATTTACCCTTCAAAATGTGCAGCCCAGTATACTGACCCTGAAAGGCAATTTATGCCCGCTCGAAGACCTGATAAACTGTGCTTATCATCAGTGCAAGATGTTGATGTATTTTGAATATGTTTGGTGAAGTGGAAATAGCATGCCATTATCAGTATTCATCTAAAAACTTCTGCATCCTTCCTTCCTCTTTGTGCCACCCTGTTACGTCTACTCTGATCACTTGATGAGATACGTCATTTTCATTTGAAATGATGGCAGAAAACAAATCAAAGCTTAAGAAAATATAACTCAGCCCAAACAGGAAGGAAGGAGGAGGGTGTCTGAGGGGAACAAGAGTATAAGATGAGGCTCTTCAGCTCCATCTGGCCTTCTCGGGATACTTTTGTCTTTTTATGACACATGTCTCCTCAGAGCATTGGGGAAAGGGTTTTATTGACCAGATCTCTTTACGAGTGTCCCTTTCCCCCAAAAATGAAAATGGTCATGATTTACTCGGCCTTGTGTCATTTTTAACCTGTATGGAACACATTAGTCAAAGAATCTTCATTCTTGACTTCCATACAAATGGCAACATTTGACAAAGGTGATCCATACGACAAGTTGCATTAAGATTCAAATTGGACAGCAACGCGGCGGACACATTCAAGGCCCAGAAATGTAGTAAGAACATTGTTAAAATATCCCATGGGACATCAGTGGTTCAACCATAGTTTTATGAAGCTACAAGAATACTTTTTCACATGTACTATTTTAATGATGTCCTTACTACCTTTCTGGGCCTTGAATGTGGTTTTGTTGCTGTCTATGGAGGGTCAGAAAGTTCTTGGATTTCATCAAAAATATAATTTGTGTTCTAAAGTTGAACTTAGGTGTTACGGGTTTAAAACGACATGAGGGTGATTAATTGAAGATAGAATTTTCATTTTCGGTTGAACAAACCCTCTAACAATAACAGAATATTTGGCAGACTGTCCTTTTAAGTTGGTCTTTTAAGTAATGCAGAAGGAAATGTAAAGAAATAACAGTGTGTGATGGAAAGCTGTTTAGATACGTGGGAGATGGGCTTGTTCTTCTTCATTGTGTTTGTTGTCATTTGTCTTTTGTTTATTCTCTAAGTTGATCTCTTAGGACAATGCAAATCCAAAGGGAGAATCAAACCTGTAGGGAAATGACACTGTGATGGAAAGCTGTTTACATATGTGGGAGATGGGCTTGTTCTTTTCCACTGCATTTGTTGTCATTGTCTCTTATTTATTCTACAAAACCACCTGCTATCCTCAAACAGTTGCCATGGAAACTGCATGTTTAGCCGATAGGTCGGCTCTTGTACGAGACCCCAAAACAAAACGTATTTCAGCTGCATTCAGTCACCAGGTTCAGGCTGGGTTTAGTTCAGGCTTTACTTCTTCTGCTTGCCGTTCATGTGCTGGGAGAGTGAGGAGAAGTAGTTGGCAGCCTAATATGGGTTGTAACTTGTCTTCCATAGCAAGACCGCATTCCCAGAGGAAAATTCTGCTCAGAGGGTTGTCTTCCAAAGCTCAGGAGACGTTTTGGGGAACTCATTGGCATTTCATGAAGTTTCTTAATCAATTCCGAAGGAGAAATTACAAGAGACACAAATTAAGCACGGTTTACAAAGTAAGAGAACAGATCTATGAAACTGATGTGGATCGCATAGCAAATGGTTATATTGAAGATAATACTTTTTTTTTTAGCAAATCCGAGCACATTCCTACCACTTTTCCACCAAGAGAGTTTGAGTGCTGGTTCAGATTCTAGTTTCAAATCAGTTCTATGTCTTCCGACACCCAAAGCACCAGTTCTAACCCAAGAAAAGTGGTTCGTAAGTAGCACCAAAACATTGCTGGTCTAGAGGTAAGCTTGTGTTTGGGGCTGGGTTGCTGTGACCAACAAGATTAACAAACACTTTTGACTGCCATTTTTGAAATAGCAGCTAGGGACAAACATGTTGTATTCACTGTGTATGGATGCTGATGTTGGTTTGCAAAGACATGAACATTGGTCTGCATGGCACTGATGCATCTCAAGTAGTGTTGCTTTCGTCAACGAAAATTATGACTAAATATCGTCGTCAACGAACCTTTATCACGTGACGAAAACGAGAGGAGACGCAACGTAAATGCTGGTGGTGTGACGATGACTATAATTAAATGCATAATGTAATATTGTTGACGAATAAAAACGAGACTAAATGTGGTTATAAAATAAAAACTATGCTAAAATGTCTCTTCATTTTCGTTGACGAAAACGAGACGAAACGAAATGTTATAACGTTATTTCGTTTTGTTTAGTCGCGTTATTATTATTATTTTGCAGTGTTTCTGAAGTGGACTGCATCAAGTCACACTGCGCAGACGCAGGCGACGTCACTTTCTCAAGCCCCACTGGCGGACCGGGGGGATTATAGGCCTGAAATTACAATTATTAAGACTATTAGACAGTTATATACCGTTATCAGCACATGTTGAAGTAGATTCGTGTCTGAGAGAATATGCGCCGTATTGCAGCGTTCAGTTATTTTTTACTTTCACTTTCTATATAGTGAATTGTAAAGTTAAAACTGAAGTTAAGACGTTCACCGGCATAACTATTGCACAAAGTTTGATATACATTGGCTCGCCTTCATGGTTTAAAACAGAAATACTTCCAATATTGCGACGTAACCGCAAACCTCCATGCGTATGCATCTTAAATGCAGGGAGAGGTGAAAGAGGAATCAACTTGGTCTGCCGCGCTGTCTGAAACACGTCTTTGTGTTTGTGCGCGCTTCGGGTGTATGCCAGAACAGCGCGCAAGTAACGAATCGAGTTCTGTTTCGTTTCTTCTTCTTGTGGTTTTAAATAGCTTGAACGTGTAAATTGGCAAATTAACCTGCGAAATCACATGACGAACGGTGGGGTTTTGACCAGGTCCGTACGTATCATAGATCGACTGCGATCCGTTTAAGCCCTAATAGGGTATATGAAAGATCAGAGCCAATGTTTCATGGAAATTGCTTTGCCGGTCCAATGGCAGACTCCAGGCAAAGTTTTGTGTTCACCGTTTGACACACACCAATCACGTACACATATTTGTATCTTGACTATACTGCTAGGTACTTATACTATATGGACTGGGTTAAATAGAATTGCATTACTAAAAAGAGACTAAAATACAATTTTCATTTCATTTCATTACAATTTTCATAGACTAAATGTCATCAGTTTTTGTCGACTAAAACTAGACTACAATGCTCAGACTTTTAGTTGACTAAAACTTGACTAGACTAAAAAGAGTATGAACGTGACTAAAACTAATAAAAACTAAAATGACAGCTTCACACAAAGACTAGACTAAAACTAAAACAGGCTGCCAAAAACAACACTAATCTCAAGCAAGTTTGGTGTGTTTGTTTGGTGCTGCTAGCGTTGCTCGGAAAGATGAGATGTATTCAGAAGACCTGGCTCCGTGGTGGCTCTCTAACCAATGGAAAGGCAAACCAGTTTCTAAAAGGCTCGCCAGTTGAACCAACACCGAACTGGCATGTCAACAGCACTGGCTCTGAACTAGCACCTGGTTCAGCTGGTGGATAGGGAGAATCTGAGATACTTTTGAAATCTTTTGAGCAACTTCTAGTATAAGCAACTGGAATATTAAAGATCTCATTTGTGGTTGTCTTTTGTGACCAGGCTAAACTCATCTTTAATTAATTTGTGACCATGAGACCACAGGGCAATGGCTGCTCAGCTGAAAAAGGATGTGTGCTATTACAACCAAAGCTGCAGTTATCCGCCATGCCGCAGCCACCAGCATCAGCAGCAGTCAGCCTGAACCTCGAGGCCTCAACTAGAGGCAGTGATAGACGAATGGGGGTGGGGCATTTCGGTGACAGCTGGCCTCTATAAATAACCCCAGCGGGTGGAGGCGGAGAGCAGAATCCTGCAGTGTGAGCCACATATTCTTATGGCCAATCAGAGACAGTAATGTCCACAAGAGTGGAGCCACACAATGTCAACGTATGCCTCGTTTCGAAGGCCCACTTTCTTTGATTGTCTTGAGCACAAGCGAGAATGCAGATCGGATAACGGTCCTGATCATGAATAGATAAATGATTAAGACAAGCTTTTAATCGCATCTTCGGTTACAGTGACATTCGGCTTTTGTCACAGTCACATGCAGGATAGTCTGTCACAAGAGAGATAAGGTGAAGGTATGTCAGTACACAGATCAACATATGAACAAAGTACCCAAGTTTAGCAAAGATGAGACTACTTTAGCTTGAAGCTATTACAGTCAGTGGGTAATGTTAGTCATCCAAGGTTGTGAGTCATCCAATGTCATGAGCTAATCAGGGTGGCATTTTTATAGCTCATCCTACTACTCTAGGAAATCACAAAGATGCTTAACGAGTTCTTGTGTTGTTTAATGTATATTTATAGAAAGAATTAATGCTGTATTTTAACTTTGGATTCTAATTTTGTCTTGTGGTTGCATGATCACACCAACATTGTGGCACCTGGGGGAGATATACACAGTAGATGTTAACTTTCACTTTCAAGCAAGTTAATAAATGAGTCAGTTATTATCTAATAAGTACGTACAGCATGGTAAATCAACTTTTACCTGGTGGAACTGTGTAGCATTATTCATCTTCTCCAATTTGGCTGCTGGATATCTTCTTTGTTGACAAATGAATACCTGCTATGCAAATGCTAGCACTGTAATTTCATTCTTTCCTCTTGTCTTTTACAGCCTTTTGCACAATGGTGTTGTATCCTGCCAAAAGATGTCTCAAAGATGCCAGAGAGTGCGTGGAAGCTGGTCTTCTACACAATGTCCTGGTCGTACAGCACCTACCTTTTGTTTTTCACTAGCTATTCCTTCTTTCAAAACCCCCCATCTGTGTTTTACGGTAAGCTTCGTACTTGACGCATGTCCTGTTTGTGTATGTAATAATTTGATTAAACCCTCTCAGGCCTCAATAACTCAACCCTTGATTTCTTACAAGCATTCCAGTTGTTTAGTAAACATCTTGCAATATCAATCCTTATCAACACAATGAAGCCCCATTTTGGCTGGCTGCTGCTCACCATTTATGCTCCAATTGGTTGTCGCTGTATCATGTCAGTGCTTATTTACATAAAGTTTGTCACATTGCCAAGATTGTTGTTGTTGCCGGAAACCACCAACTGTCACTGAAAATGAATGACATCTTGTGGCTGCAAATCACTGATAGAGCCCCTTGAGAGCAACATACAAACAACTCAATCTCTACTATAGCAGTATAAACCATCTGTTTTATGAGGCCAGTGTTCTACTTTTTGAAAGTCAAGGTCATTACAATCTAGTGTTGTTCTTTTTATGGTTGTGGAGTTGAAAACTTAGTGTCACTTGTTTGTTCTCTCTTTCTTGGGTTAGACTGGAAGAGCGGAATGTCAGTTCCCATTGATATCACAATAGCTTACCTAATCCAGGGCAGCTTTTATGGCCATTCCATATATGCCACCATCTACATGGACGCCTGGAGGAAGGACTCCCTTGTCATGGTGGTGCATCACTTCATCACTCTGGCCCTGATCACATTCTCCTATGCCTTCAGGTCAGGCAAATTTACTGGCTTAGTTAAAGCAACTGCTACAGCCTGTCGAAATGGGTTTTTGTAGTTCTAGTTTCCATAGTTAAAATTATATGCCACTGAAAACCACTCATCATTGTTCATACCTTCCACAGATACCACAACATTGGCATTCTCGTCCTCTTTCTTCATGACATCAATGACATACAGTTGGAGTTCACCAAGCTCAACGTTTACTTCAAGACCCGGGGAGGGAAGGAGTACCTTATCAATGATGTCCTGTCCAACATGGGGGCCATTAGTTTTAGCATCACATGGTGAGGTTTGCCTGTTGTTCAAGAAACCAGAAGTTTGAAATCAAGCCTAAAAGTGATTTGCATAAGTAGACACACATCCTTTGTTGGTCCTGGAACAACATTCTCATCAACTGATCATTGCCCTAAAATTTAAAGGACTAGTTTGCTCAGTCCTCCACTTTGATCTGACAAAGCTTGTAGTACTTTCTGAACCTAAACTCTAGAGCAGGGGTGCCCAATCTTGGTCCTGGATGGCCAGTGTCCTGCAGAATTTAGCTCCAACTTGCCTCAACGCACCTGCTGGTTAGTTTCTAGTATGTCTAGTAAGAGCTTGATTAGCTGGTTAAGGTGTGTTTATTTGGGGTTAGAGCTAAACTCTGCAGGACAGTGGCCCTCCAAGATCGAGTTTGGGCACCCTTACTCTAGAGTAAGGTAGATCTGTAGAAGCAGGATTGGGTACCCCTGGTTTAGGGTTAGGAAAGGTAGATGGGAATGCTATTTAACAACAATAGGTGTTCATCCAAAAACAAGCCCTTTTAATAATCATGTTTTAATAATCTATGTAAAGGTCTATAGCAGGGGTGGGCCACTCTAACAGCCAAGGTCCACTTTCCTGCAGAGTTTGAAAAATATCTTTAGGATTGCTTAGGCATAGGACACACTAGATTATTTTTAAATCTTAACCAATTTTAAAACTGTAGGAGCCCACAGACATAGAGACAGTTTCAATCAATTTTAGCCGTATGATCATCTGTACGCACACTGGCCCTCCAGTGCAAAGTCTGGACATCCCTGCACTAGAAGATTATTCTGGACATGGACAGTTGATCACTTCGTGGGTGCCATATCAGAGACAGCCCATTCAAGAGTATTGTAATGACACCATACAACTGAGGCCAGAGTTTCCTATCCCTGCTCTACAATATCCTGTGTAACAGCTACACTGTAATGGATTTTTTTTGTGTTGCATTAGCTTTTAGCCCGTGTCCAAATGCCCAACAGATGCCACTGTCTTAACACGTGAGTTAATTTCTTCTTGTTGTTTGTACAGGTTTTGGTTCCGTTTGTACTGGTTCCCCCTCAAAGTGCTGTGGGCCTCCTGTGTCACCAGCATCCAGTCGGTTCCCAACATCCCTTTCTACTTCTTCTTCAACACACTCCTGTTTGCCCTGCTCCTCATGAATATCTACTGGTTCCTGGTAAGAATAGTTTAAGAACACAATGGCAGTATCGTGTAGCTCAGGTTTTGTAACCTGAAGATTGCTGGTTTGAACCTTGCAATAAATGAGCTATCCACCATGAGCTATTATCAAGTCAATTAGGCCCCAGGTTGCCCTAGTGCAGTGCTTCCCAGTGCAGTGCTTGGACGTCTCCTAATGACCACACCTGATTTGACTGATCCGCTTATTAGTGTGGTGGCTAAGGGAGATGATGAGCTGATGACCTGAACCAGGTGTGTTTGATTAAGGAGACATGCAAAATGACCAGGAACTTGGCTGGGAATCACTGCTCTAGAGGGCCTGACTCAGAAATCAGTAGTATCAGATCATGTTAGCTAGATATCTAGCTGATACTTTATCTGAAGTGTCTTGCAGTACACTTACAACATGAACAGTGCATGCTACCCTGACTTTAACTGTAGCTTGAATTTTAACCTACAAACTACTGATAACTGGCTTAGAACTTTAGCCAATTACATACCACAGCGATGGACAACTTCAGTTCTGCAGGGCCACTGACCTGCACAGCTTAGCTCCAACCCTATTCAAAAACACCTGCCTGTAACTTTATAGTGATCTGGAAGACACAGTTTAGCTTGTTTAGGTGTATTTGATTAGGACTGGAGCTAAATTCTGCAGGACAGAAAGTTGAGGAAAGTTGCCCATCCATGACATACCACCATTTACCCCAGGGGTGTCAAATCCTGCTCCTGGAGGGCCACTGTCCTGCAGAGTTTAGCTCCAACTTCAATTAAATACACCTGAACCAGCTAATGAGGTCTTTCTAGGCATACTAGAAACTTCCAGTCAGGTGTGTTGAGGAATGTAGGAGCTGAACTTTGCAGAACAGTGGCCCTTCGGGACCAAAGTTACCTATCCCTGACATACCACCATTTACCCCAGGTGTGTCAAATCATGCTCCTGGAGGGCCACTGTCCTGCAGAGTTTAGCTCCAACTCCAATTAAATACACCTGAACCAGCTAATGAAGGTCTTTCTAGGCATACTAGAAACTTCCAGTCAGGTGTGTTGAGGAATGTAGGAGCTGAACTTTGCAGAACAGTGGCCCTTCGGGACCAAAATTGCCTATCCCTGACATACCACCATTTACCCCAGGGGTGTCCAATCCTGCTCCTGGAAGCCCACCTGGACCAGGTAATCATGGTCTTACCAGGTGTGTTGAGGCAAGATGCAGCTAAACTCGGTAGGACAGTGGCCTGAGTTTGGACACCCTGTTACCCTGTTCAAGTTGCATTTCTTATGTGTTTAGCTGTGAAAAATCTCTAAATGTCAAACATTTTTTGTTCCTTTTTACAGTTCATTGTATTGTTCGTGGTGAAGGTCCTGACGGGTCAGATGACGGAAGTAAATGATGTCCGGGAGTACGAGGATGAGGACCTAAAAGGGATAAAAAAAGACACTAATGATCAGATGTCTACTGAAGGGTAAGCAAAGAAATGCAGCAGTTGGTGGTTAGCGCAGGTTTACAGCATGTGCACATAACCCAAAGGAAGTTGTGTGGTCAACTAGCTGTTCAGGCAGAACAGAGACCAGTAGAATCAACTACCTTGAGTGATTTCTTTTGAACCAAAATGTTTTCGCCTGTTCCTAATGGTAATTACTACACCTGTAAATGTGCTCATTCCAACATTATCTGAAAGAAGCATAATGTTCATTTTCTTTGAAAATATAACAATAACTAAGACCTAAGAAGTATATATGCCAAGTCTATCTTGTACTTGGTGTGGGCCCCATTAGCTCTAGTAAGACCGCATTGTGCCACACACTTTATGACAGCAACAGCATTAGATTTCACTGAGTGTGACAGTCCATTTTGACCTGATCTGTGCAATGTTGAGATTGGATGAAAGTGCCGTCTCACGTATATGTGGCTAGCATCATGCCATTAGTCCTATCCTTATCTCTCAGACCTTGAAGTGAAGTGATATCCGACCATGCCACGTGCATCCTGCGATTACCTCCTTCTAGCCTGACAGTCTGCTTTTCACTTCTCTTCCTTCCCCTTAGGAAACATGTGCAGAACGGGATCAACAAGAAGAAACATCTATAATGTCTAGGTGCTGCCACCTGCAGGCACTTAACGATGACTGCAAGGTACTTATATGACCTAGTTGATTCTAACCTCAGAATGCCAAGGTGCTTGGACAGTCATATGAAGAAACAATATTGACCATCATCTGCGTTTTAGCCCTATTGTTTTTTTATTATAATTGTTATCATAGCACTGTGAATGTTATTTGTTATCTGTCTGGTGTATTGCTTAATTATTTTTTCAATGAGTTAAATGAGTGACCACTCATTAATTGTTAATCAGGAACTTACTGCGGGAGTGACTATGATATCTCTGCCCGTGAGAAACGAACTAATGCATTTTGGAGAACAGCGGAAACTGCGATAACCAGGTTTTGTGGTCGTTATCTGGGACAGCAGTTTTTTTTTAGATTTAGACCACTGTTTTTGTTGTTCTGATGTATTTATTTTCATTCCAGGAGTGAACGAATTAAAAAGAGTTAATACGTAACTTGTGGTTGTGAGTACTAGTGGAGTGGTTCTCAAATGGTCGAAGGTCTGAAAAACAGGAAAAGGAAATGTTATAAGCGTATCATTTCAATGCAAATGATAAAATGTTTAGTTAGGGCAGTAAACAAATTCTTACCTTATCTTTTGTTGTTGGCATTAAAGGTTACACTTTGCCAAAGATTTGTGTTCATTAATAGCTAGTCAAATCTCTTGAAAACCACAAAGAAAATCTTCCATGGTAAAAAAAAAAAAAAAACAAACACTCAAAATACAATAAATTTAGGTTCATTTGCAACAAGGATAAAGAGTCTGTGCATAAGTCATTTTAGCAGTTCTGCATGTTAAAAAATAATCAAATGAAGTGACTTCATGCTTAAAACAGGAATTGTTTTTTTTTTTTAAATTATGTTCATCCTACAAATCTCATTGGCATATTTTTTTCTCTTGTTTTACAAACTTAATTCTGATTCTTTTTATAGATGTTTTTATAGTACTGGGTGAAAAAAGTTAAGCGCTTCTGTTAGTTTATGCTTAAAAAGTTCTCAGTAATACTAATACTTTTAAAGTTTGAGGACGATTTCTTTAACTTTTGTACAATACGTAATACAAAATCACTATCCTGAAGCAAAACCAGTTGAGAACCACTGTACTAGTACATCAGCTGGCTTGTTCACTACTAGTAAGTTAAAGTCGTCTACTAACTATCACCCTATGCAGGGTTACATCCACAAATCAGCCTGACCTGCATCAATCAAAATCACATTTGTACAGTATTACCGTGTTTGAATGTTCAAAGTACTGCTTGCATTCCTTCCGTGGATTTTTTTTTTTCCGCTAGCAAACTTAGCTAGCTTCTGATTGGCTAAAAACTTTCTTCTCAGACGCTATGTCGTGTTTATTTTACATAAATGTGGATCGAGAGCTTATAATGGCAACAGTAGTTAGTGGATGCTTATTCAGTCCGACATTTTCCACTACCTATTCAAAATTTAAGTATTTATGCAGATGTTGTATTCAGGAACGCATGATATTTGAGAATATGCTGTGTATGAAGAAATCTTACGACAAAAGACTTACCTGTCGTGACGTATTGATCACTCCAAAACTATAGCAATACTTGAATAGTTGATTTGCCTACTGTATCAAAAAGCTTCGCGCACAAATGCTGATGAGGTCTGTAAGTTACGTCGCCGTGGTCACGTCTTCCCTTCGTGATGCTAGCTTGAGCTATGAGCTAGCCGTTTATGATTTTTGCGTGAAAAATACGCAGTTCAAACTGCTGCTGCTTTGTTTTTTTTTTTCCTAGGTACACGTGCATTATTTATACAGCAGCCGTGTACTACGGTACTGTCAAAGGGGTTTAGTCAGTTTTTAGTCTTCTTAGTTATTTTTACCCGTCTTTGTCAAATCACTGGACGAAAACATTGTAGTTAAATGCCGCTGTGGCTAGATGGTAACCTTTATTCTGCAAAACGAGTCAAAATCCGGGTTACCAACTAGCGATAACCGTTAAACGCCACCATACACTCCATTGATTTTGAAAACGTTTTCTGTAAGTTCCGAATTGTTTGTTATTCATAGTAGGAATAATTTAAACAATCAAAATTTGTTAATTTTCTAGAAAAGTGCCAAAAATAAATATCAAACCCCTGGTGAGTGTTATGGAAAAGCGACATTAATTCCGAGGTGTTTTGCCTGGGGTATTTTGCTATATCTGGGTTACAAAATGTTATTTAATTAAAATTGCACTGTAATTTCCTACTGTTTTTCCTGTATAAAGCGTATTTTAAAAATAGTAGTAACTTTATACAGATTAATTTAACATGAAGAAATAAGTTATTAGATTTGTTGAAACATTTTCCCTTGGACCATTTATTCACTCTTTTCCTTGATTATGATCCGACCACTAGGAGTGACAGGTATGGTCTTGTTTGTAATGGAACAATTTTAATAATTCCAGTTGAAATAGTGAATTGAAACCAACTGTGTTGTCATGTTTTTTCCATTTAATAAAAACCATTGAAAGAAAACAACAGCAGTATTTTCTTAATTCAACAAAAACCTTTATTTTTTGTCCTTTTATGTACCTCTGATTGGAGAAAAACAAAACGAAATCAGTGCATGTCGAAGCATATCAGCTTCCATAAATAACAGCAAATTTGTACCACACTGCTTCCCTATAAGTAGCGAAAGCAGAAGTGAACAACGGATGTCAAAAGTAGGGCTGAATAAAGACATTTGAGTTGCAAAACGTCTCGAATCTTGGAATTAATGCTAGTCTTTTGAAAAAAAATGTTAGGATTAAAGAATCCGCAAAACATGAAATGCCAGGTTTCCAAACATCACATAATCGTTATACATAATACTCGCTCCGAGGAGAATCAGCAGTTCGAGATTGAGGAGCGTCGACGGACTTGTCGACAGACAAACCAGCAACGACTTTGGCCCACTTTGTAGTAGCTGCCAGTGAAGAATAACCACACAAGGAAAGGCTTTCAGGAAACACTGCCTAGAAGTACAATCCGAAATTGTGATACAAATTGAAATTGACTGTTCGCACAATTGCGGATTGTATTTTTAAGGACTCGGGGATATGAGGCAACGCTGAGACAAGGAAGACTTGAAGGCTAGCGGAGATGTAGTGGATGAAACTCTTGGCATGGAAATCAGTAAATTAATCAAACTAGTGAAATAAAGAAAGCAAACACACTCTTGGCTCTGCTGAGACCCCGGCGGCCCCTCGTATTGCAGGTGCGTGAAGAGACGGTCAAAGGTTAGTGCTGTTTGACCCGAGGAGCCGTGACTCGACGCAGGAATCCGTACAGTAGACCGAAATTCTGCAGGAAAACAAGAATTACCTTTTACAAACAAGCATGAACTTTAATAGTATCTTCTGCTCACCAAGCCTGCGTTTATTTCATCCAAAGTGCAGCAAAAACAGTAAAATTGTGAAATATTTTTACTATTGTTACGTTGAGACGTATGTGCTCTATGCATAGCTCTCGATCTTGCCTGCATGCTCCCCCCTCTCTCGCTCTCTCTCTCTGTCTTTCTCTCAGGTGGCCCCGCCCTAATTGAACGTGCCGGTGCGTGCCCCGTGGTTGGGTGAACCTGGAACTGCGCGTCTTTTAAAAATGTGGCGTCGCAGAGCTGGAGTGTGGGCTGTTGTTGGTGTTGCTATTTGGAAATTGTGTTGTAAAGAAAATATAAAATATTGTATTGGGACATTTGTGTAAATATTGTTGTACATTATTTATGTTACTCCTAGACCCTAGACATAAATTGGGTCGAGAAGCCGAAGCCCCAATTTATGTTACGTCCCAGGTCTAGGGTCTAGGAGTAACATAAATAATGGTCATTACACCGAAACGTTTGATCTTTCGTTCTTTTTTTATTTTTTTGCCAAAATAAGAAGCCAATGAACTTCAGGGTTGGGCCAAGGCCAAAATAACAAACAAAAAATTGAAACTAACTTTCCCAAAGAAACTTAATAACCTAAAAAAAAAAAGTCAAACAAAAATACAGGGACTAAACTAACTCCCTGACTATATGAAAAACAGGAGAAAATGAATTTTACAAAAGAAAAAGGCACCCAACCCCTACAGCTTCTGTGCGAAAAAGGGTGTATTTACAATATTTACAATAACGGGCAAAAACACAGCCACATTAAAAGAAAGAACAAAAAGAAACAATCGGTGGAAAACTGTACAAGGAAACACTAGGTGGGTAAAGTGACAAAAACTGTACAACAATATTTACACAAATGTCCCAATACAATATTTTATATTTTCTTTACAACACAATTTCCAAATAGCAACACCAACAACAGCCCACACTCCAGCTCTGCGACGCCACATTTTTAAAAGACGCGCAGTTCCAGGTTCACCCAACCACGGGGCACGCACCGGCACGTTCAATTAGGGCGGGGCCACCTGAGAGAAAGACAGAGAGAGAGAGCGAGAGAGGGGGGAGCATGCAGGCAAGATCGAGAGCTATGCATAGAGCACATACGTCTCAACATAACACTATTTAAAATAACTGCTTTTTATTTGAATATACACTACCGTTCAAAAGTTTGGGGTCAGTAAGACTTGTAATAGTCTTTAAAGAAGTCTCTTATGCTCATCAAGGCTGCATTTATTTGATTAAAAATATAGAAAAAAACAGTAATATTGCAAAATGTTTTTACAATATAAAATAATGTTTTTTATTTTAACATACTTTAAAATTGAATTTATTCCTGTGATGAAAAGCTGAATTTTTATCAGCTGTTACTCCAGTCTTAAGTGTCACATGATCCTTCAGAAATCATTCTAATATGTGGATTTATTATTAGAATGATCAATGTTGGATAATATCAACAGTTGTGCTGCCAAATATTTTTTGGAACCTGTGATTTTTTTTTTTTCAGGATTCTTTCATGAATAACAAGTTTAAAAAGTACAGTGTTTATTCAAAATATAAATATTTTATAACAATGTAAATTATTTATTATTAACTTTTAATAAACTTTTAATTATTAACTTAATACATCCTTGGTGAATAAAAGTATTAATTTCTTTAAAAAAAAAAAAGAAACAATAAAAATGTACTGACCCCAAACTTTTGAACGGTAGTGTATTTTCAAATGTAATTTATTCCTGTGATCAAAGCTGAATTTTCAGCATCATTACTCCAGTGTTCAGTGTCACATGATCCTTCAGAAATCATTCTAAAATGATTTGCTGTTCAAAAAACATTTTTTATTATTATCAATATTTAAAACAGCTGAGTATTTTTTTTTTTTTTCAGGATTCTTTGATGAATTGAAAGATCCAAACATTAGCATTTATCTGAAATAACAAGCTTTTGTAACATTATACACCATAGCATTTAAAAGCTTGGAGTCAGTATAATTTTTTTGGAAAGCAATAATAGAAATTAATACTTTTATGTAGCAAGGATGTGTTAAATTAATCAAAAGTGATGATAAATAGATTTTTTACGTTACAAAAGATTCCTATTTCAAATAAATGCTGCTCTTCTGAACTTTCTATTCATCAAAGAACCAGAAAAAATTCTCCTCAGCTGTTTTTTTTTTTTTTTTATCTTTTAAGCCGCAAATCAGAATATTAGAATTATTTCTGAAGGATCATGTGCTGGAGTTAAGAAAACAGTTATTCTATTTTCAAAAATGTACTGCTTTTGCTGTATTTTTGGTCAAACAATCCAAACAAACAATATCTGAAACAAAATATAATTATTAAATATTAAACAAAAAAAATCAGTTTACTGAAACAAAATTAAATCTGATAATAAAATTTAATGTAATTATATATATATATATATATATATTCATTCCTTGAATTAAGACAAACATTAACTGAAACAAAATATAACTTAATAATATAAAATTTATATTATTAAAAGTTACTTAACAGAAACAACAATTATAATATAAAATTATAAAAAAAAAACTAGAATATTTACTGAAACAAAAAAAAACTACATTAAAATATATATATTACATAAATTTGTTTCTCATTTTCATTAAGCTTAACTTGCTATACTAAAAAAAAAAAAATAAATAAAAAAAATATAAATTTATAATAAAAATATATTTTTAAATGATAGTAAAACAATACTAAAATGATAAAAAGATACTAAAACGATAAAATGCTGGACAGATATTACAAAATATGTTTATTATAAAAGTGTGCTTGACTGAAAACTTAATATGACAGTGAAAAAAGTAGTATTATGTATTTGTAATTAAATTCATAATGTATTTAACAATTAAATTTGTGTATGTGTATATTTTCAGTTTTATTAAAACACCATATTCCTATATTATAATAGCATAATAGTATTAATATTCAGACATAAACCTAGAAAATTGATAAAAAAACTAATTTTTGCCAAATATATATATATATATATATATATATTTTTTTTTTTTATTTATTTCAGCTAGTAATAATTTTAACATACTAGTAAAATAAAAAAAAAATAAAAAAATCAAAACTGAGAATTAGATTTTGGGGTGAAATGTGACTTGGTGATTATATAATGCATAGGAAGAGTGATTTTAAAAATAAAAAATAAAAATAATAAATCACTATGCACTAAATTTGTCTAAATATTTGTCTTACCTGGACAGCCAAATACAACACTCCCAGATAAGATGCGATGCAGACGGCTAACAGCAAGTCAAAGATGGCTGGTTTTACCCTGTTTCGTTTCAAATACACCAAAATTATTCAAACAACCCTGGGTTAAGCATCATTTCATACCAGTATCCGTTAAAAAGGGATTATTAACATTATGAACTTCAAAAATATGAAAATTTAGGATTTACAAATGCACTGTGAGCAACATTGAAATTCATTTCAATTAAAAATTAATTACTAACCAAAACAAAATCTCACCTATAAGCGTTCATGGTCTGCTTGAGTTGATCATAAAACACAAACTCAGGGTCCCTGTTAAAAAACAAAACCAAAAAGATGAATCAAGCTCTGAATATTTATTTGAAACCATCATTGAATCACCGTTGTGCTGATTCACCTCTTATCAGCTCGGACCAGATGCCTCTTGACGTCCTTCAGATAGCGGTTCAGGTGATACTCCAGCGTGTTGACGACGCTGCTGTCTTTGTCCACCAGCTGGGCGGCTCGCGGTTGGGCCGTCAGCCAGTCCACCAGCGACGCCAGCTGATCCTCCTGCACCTGCTGTCGGGAACAAACAACCAAACTTAAACAACAATAAACCAACCAGACATGACAAGTCTGCACTCAAAGCAAAAATGCTGAGAAATGCACACATATGACGTCTTAAAATACTGCAGCTTACTAGGATTTAGGAGCGAGGGTTGTTTAATCGACTCTGAAGGTCGAAATGTGGTAAACATGGTATTTTTGAGTGATTTTTTGCTGTCATACTCACCATCTGTTCAGTGAAGATCTCCAGGTCTCCGCCGACACCCTGTGTGACACAAGAAAATTATCACAGCATTAAAAGACATTTTGAGCTTTGTGATGGACAGCGGTAGAGATGCACAATTAATCAAAATGTAGCATATTTGTAAAATGGTTTAGTTGAATTATGAAACAAAACTATATAACTTAATAAATGTATATATATGCTCTGTTTGTCAGAGTGGCATTGCACTGTGTTTTACGGTTTTTTACAGTTAATGTTTCTTACTTTTTGCAGTCAAATATTACAATTTTAGTCAAATTTTTTTTTAAATCACAATTGCTATACTTCTTAATCATATTATCAAATCACAAAGCTTTGATTCAATTAAATCATGCACTGTGTATTACATCTGTACTGTAAAATACATTTTATTTTCTTCAAATACTTATATTTTATATGTAAATATAATATATATATATATATATATATATATATATATATATATATATATATGTGTGTGTGTGTAAATTATACATATTTATAGTCAATTAAAAAAAAATATATATATATATATATATATATATAAAATGAAACAATATATAAAATTTATTTAGAATTTTATAAATTACATATATAAACTACTTGATTTTATACATACATATATATATATATATATATATATATATATATATATAATAAAATTACACTTTTACATTTTTTATACATTTAAAATAATTTTTAAATTTGCTTTTTAAAAACATGAAATAAAAACTAAATATTAATAAAACTAATAGAAATATATATTAATATAAAATAAATATATACTACTACTTAAATTACAGCTATAAGTTTAAGAAATATTTATATAAAACTATAATTAAAAATGTTCAAATTATGAATAAACTGTTTCAATTGTTGAAAAAACATATAGATCATTAAAAAAATGACAAATGACAAAAAAATGAATGAAATATTAATAAAAACTATAATAACAATACATATTGAAAATAATAACAATACATATATTGAAAATTTCTAAAACATACAAAAACACACCATTTAAAATACAGACATTAACAAATTAAGTAAAAAAAAAAACTTAAATACCAATCAAAATAAATAAAAACATCTACATGAAATAAAAACTAAATATTAAAAAATTATATATATATATATATATACACACACACACACTAAACACTAATATTACAAATATATTCAATCACAGTATTTTAAATTTGCAAACTTTATCAGAGAAGGGAAAGAAGGATATTAAAAAGGCAAAGTGCAAGTCGATCTGTTGTTTGTTTTTTTCCATGAAGCAATAAATCAAGTAGATTTATAATCATGCAGCTCTACTTATTGGTTGTACATTTACTATACATTTAATTTTCATCAAACTTATTTTATACATAAAGTGTAGAGACACAAGACAACATTACCTTATCTGTCAGGTTGTATATGACTCTGGCCAGCGTTTCAGCGATGACTTTAGTGTTACGACCGAGCTTCGTCAGATCCACGTGAGGCCTGAGAAACGGAATCAACAGAAAAACGACGTCATCGACCAAATCAACCAACAGGCATCGAGGGAGGAACTAGTCGTCGGGGCGACAGAGAGAGAGCACCAATTATCACCCACCCAGCGGTGGCCTCTCCCGCCCCCTCCAGAGAGGACGACACTGACCGCATGTCCATGATGGAGTGGCGCGCGGGGCTGCGGTGGCTCTCCAGGTGGGACAGGGTGAAGGCCGGCAGGCGGCGGATGCCGAAGCGCTCGTGCTCCCACGCCAGAGTGTCGTCGGCCAGGTTGATCTTCTTGTGGACCATGGAGAACTTCAGGTCGGGGTGCTGATCGGCCACAACCTAATAACGGGAGATAACGATGGTGTCTGATGTCATGAGGTGAAAACAATTTAAAGTTTATTTCTAGATTAGGAGCCGATAACCTTACAGTCTCTAGTTCTTTGAGCAGGGTGTGCTGTGGGCTTCCCTCTTTGGGTGGCTTGGACACGTGGAGGTAAATATCGTCGCCGTTACCCAGCGTGTCCAGACACAAAACAAACGCCACGTTGTCCTGGAGCAGACTGGAATCTGAAAGACAAGGGCGAAGTCAATTTAAACCGTTCTACAAGACGTCTTAGCAGGGATTGATGCTCACTTTCTATCACATGAGGATTTTTTTTCCCCTGATAAAGACTGCAATGCTCTTTTTAACAGTTCTGAATTAGCTTATTATTATTTATTAAGTTGGTTTGAGCTATAAAACGAACCATACATGCTTATATTAACATACAGACACTTCATCATAAATTATAACGTCATATACAGTATATAAACAAGGCTGAAACACAACAAGACTCTTATTTTGAAACTGTACTTCATATAAACTATATTTCCTCTGTACGTTCATAAACATCTATTTTTAGTCGCAAATGCAAGTCGAACCATCTTAAAGCAATATTCATACCTGTGTGATCCAGGTTGTCCTCCAGCCAGCGTTTCGTGCCTTGGTAGTTAAACTTGCCGCCTCCCGACAGGAAAAACAGCAGGTTGTATCTACAAAAGAGATATTTTCGTAAAGCAAACAGACAGAAATCAGTTTCAAAAGTCTGTTTTTTACGAAATAGTCAATGTTACCCTGCATGAGTGCGTTTGTAGGAGTAAAGTCTAGAAAACAGCCGCGCGAGCTCCAGGAGTATGGCGACGCCGCTCCCATTCGAGTCTGCGCCATACGACAGCCACTGAAAATCAAAAAACATGCATTTAATGTTTCAACAATACATCAGAAATGCATATAAAGAGTCAAAACAGCATGACGTCCTTACTGGAGCAACTCCGAAAGAGTCGTAGTGAGCCACTAGGACAATAGTAGGCAGATCTTCTCCACCCGCACCTGTGAGACGACCCTGACAACACCAGTGAGGCATTATATTATAAATGAGTCAAAAAGGCACTAGTTAGACATTTTGAGTGACATTTTTGCAACGTTTCACACTTTGATGTCAAATAGCGTGCAACTGATAGTCTTATAAACATGTGAACTAACAGTCACGTTCAACTCAACTGTTGTTTTGGGTGTTAACTGACTAGTGAACAAAGTTCAATTTGGTGAACTGCTCCCTGATGGTCTTAGATTAGAGTTATTAATGTCCTCTGAGCCCAAAAACACCAACACAATGGCCGTAAGTGGATGAATTCATGATCCTTTCTAGATTTTGACTGCTTCTGATCTTTTATTGGATGAAGAAGAGCAACATTAACGTTCTTCAAAACATCTTTATTTTTGGTCAGCAGAACTAAGACACAGGTTTGGAATGAGATGAGGGCGAGTATGTGATGACAGAAGCTTCGTTTATGGGTAAACGTGTCTGTTCTGGAGTCAGTTATACTCACCTCTAGACTAGTTATGGCCCAATCGCTGACCGCTTTACTCTGAGCTCCACTGGTCACCATCTGAAAACCGTTAGCTGTCGCTGTGTGCAGCAGCACTGGTTGAAAATATACAATGTCATGTTTAATATACTTCAATTAATTAATTAAATAATAATAAAATTAAAAGCTGAAGACACATGCATAATATTTACATATTTGCATATATAAATATTATATAAAATACACATGACATAATACATTAATATGAAAAATTAGTATAAAATAAAGCATATACATTCATATAATGCTTTATAACTTCTCAGTTTTGTATTTAGTATGTATACTATATAAAAATATAATATTAAATATGTAATTACTATATAAAACATGAATAATATACTACATTAATATGCATGAAAATGTAAAATAAAGCTTTCATATAATACATGCATAAAACATAATATTAAATATGTAAATACTATGTAAAACATGAACAATATATTATATTAATATGCATGAAAATGTAAAATAAAGCTTCCATATAATACATTTATATCTGCATATATAAAAATATAGGTTATACATACACACAATATTTTACATTAATGTATAAAATACAAAATTAAATGAAATAAATTAAATTAAATAAAGATACAAAATATTAAATATATTAGAATATATAGTTATTATAATTTATCATATTAATTTTAGTATATATACACTATAAAAATACAAATAAAATATTATAAAGTATGTGTAAACATACATTGTAAACTTCAATATATATTTTATTTTCACAGAGTACACATACTATAAAACATGTAAAAAGTTAAATACAAAAACATTTTGCTATATAAATAAAGCATCTATATTTATAGACCATTTAATATATATATATATATATGTGTGTGTGTGTGTGTGTGTGTGTGTGTGTGTATATATATATATATATATATACATATTTCATAATGTATATTACAGAATTAATATGTGTACATATACACAAGTTAATACATATATATATATATATATATATATATATATATAAACGTATTTATTTTATAATATATTATAAACTTAATGTGTGTGTGCGTGCGTGTGCGTCGTAGCAAAGGAACCATTTTTAATTTAATCAGGTAGTAATTTACTAGTTAAAAAATTGTTAAAACGTATACAAATAAAATATATATATATATATAATTTTTATATACGTGTACATGTGTGTATATAAAAACTGTTTAAATACACATTTTGAATCACGTTTTATAAAGATATAATGTTTTTGTTAATATAAAAAAAAACAATAATGAAAAATAATTAAAAAAAATTATATATGTGTGTGTATATTTATATATATATATATATATTTTTTTTTTTACAAAAACATTATATCTTTTAAAATAATACAAAAACTCTAAATAAAATAATAATAATAATAATAATAATAATAATAATAATAATATGAAATAAATGCAAAATGCTAAAAACTAAATTAAATAATAATAATAAAAAATAAAAAATAATTACACTATTGATTATAATAAAGCAATTCATATGAACACTATTCCCTCTGCACCACCATAAAACAATGCCACACAAATACATATTTTCTGGGCTCCAGTGTGAAATACCTTCAGCCGCTGAAGACGACCCCTGTGAGGAAGAGGAGATCTGCGTTTGCGTGTAGATGGACAGCAGCTCCTCGTCCTCCAGAGCGAAGTACACGGGCACGACGGTCTCCGTGGCCAGCAGCTCCGGCTCCAGCTCCATGAACTGCTGCAGAAGATCAAAACACACCACAATCAGCCTCAAACGACTGTGAAGGTCCCACACGTGATTCTAGCGGATGCCAGTGTTCGTTACCTGCACTATGTCCTGCGGCATAGTGGACATGTTCTGGGGCAGTATGATGACCACGGCTCCCGCTGACTGTCGCAGCGCTTTCTGATATTTCTCGTAAGAGAAATCGGCGAGTCGCATCATCACACATCGACGGCTCAGCACTTCGGCTTCCACCGTACGAGCTTCCGTGTTTAGAATGGCATTTCGGGAACCTGAGAATTTGTTACATCACAGTATTATTCATTACTAAAAAAAAGGCTAAACAATATAATATTGTGTTGTGATCATGGACATAAATGGTTAGTTTTTTCCCCCAGTTTGAATGTATTTTCAGCAAAATATTACTAAAAAGTCCATAAAATCCTGTAAAACCAGTTTTGGTTCAGATCATCTACTCATGAAGGTCACATCTGATGAGATGTGATGTTTGATAAACAAAGCTGGCAAATCTTGTATTTTTAAAAAACAAGACTATTACTAAACATTACTACTAACTGACTAACTGAAATAACTGGAAAAAAATAAAGACGAAAAAAAATAAAATATTAATATCAAATGAAAAATGTATACTAAATGAATATTTGAAATGCAGCAACTATAATATAATTAATAAAATTAACACATAAAAGCAATTAATAAAAACTGAAATGTATTTAAAGAAATATATGTTTAATATCTAATATAAAAATAAATCTACTCAATTAAAATGAAAACTGAAAATACAAAAGCTACTTCAAAATATGAATTAAAAAAAAAAAAAACTATAAGAGTGTACTGATTATCTGGGCCGATATTAAGCATTTTTTTGGTTGTCAGTCATTTTCAAAACCAATTTATATAAACAACACAGTAACACTCTCAATTTTAATATGATGTTATGTTTTTTTTTTGTTTTTTTCCTAAAAAGCTCTCATTGGACATTTACTATGGTAATATAATAGTATTTCATAAAGTGCCTTCATGTACCGTGCACAATGATTAGTTAACTATAACAAAAACAAAAACTACATGAAAAAAAATCTGTTAAATGAAATAATTGAATAAATGAAATAAAAAAATAAATATTAAATCAAAAATCTAAACTAATGAATATTTCAAATGCAGCAACTGACGTAAATAAATAATCAATTATATTATTTAAAATATAATTCATAGAATAAAAAACACAAACCATCAATAAAAACTGAAATTTAAAAATTAAATATAAATAGTATTTTTTTAAATTTATTAAAAAAAAAAAAAGAATTACCAAATCAACATGAAAACTGAAAATACAAAAGATACTTTAAAATATGAATTAAAAAAACTACAATCGTGTACCAATTATCTGGGCTGATATTAAGCACTTTTATGATTATCCGTCATTTTCAAAGCCGATATACATAAAAAAAAACATTAATACTCTCAATTTTAATATGATATTAAGATTTTTCTCTTCCTAAAAAACTCTCATTGGACATTTACTATGATAATATTATAATATTAGTAATATTATAGTACTTCATAAAGTACCTTGATGTACTACGCATTATTATTATTATAATTATTATTATTATTAAAAAGAAAATCAGCTAATCTAAATAAAGCTGCAGATATGTACATGACAAATTTGCAGCATAAATACTAAAATTAAATATTATATTATACAACTGAAAATATAAAAATAACTCTAAATGTTAATAAAAACTTAATAGTAAAAAAATAATAAAAATACCACTGCGTCAAAGAGATTTGTGTTAATACCCAAACAGACTTTAATGAGTTACTTGTTTGTAAATTAAGGATTTTTGGACATTACAATAGTAAAAGCATGGTATTTTCTGACGTAACAAAGTGTAAATTTTACTGTCCACTGTTCGACCCTTGATGGGTCTGAAACTTCATTCAGTTAACAGCCAAGATTAACCATTTTGAACCTAGAAACCATCCAACCAACGTAATACCATGGTACGGACGGGTGTAACGTTAACTAAAGGCTGTAGGTTTAAACCCCCGCAAACGTTGATTCATAAACCACTACGCCACGACATGTCCTAAATAAAACAACAGGACTGTTATTAAAGCATTACATGCTCATTTGAAGTGTGTTGTGATGGTGTAAGGTGTATTTCTTACCGTAGGTTTGTCCCTGCAGGTCGTACTGCTGCATGCGGTACACGCTGAACTCATGCGCCGCTTCCGCGCGGAGCGGACACACCAGCACCAAAAACAGCACCAAACTTAACGGAAACGACCACTTCAGCATGTTCTCCAACACCTCACTAGCCTCCTCGAACATGCTGGAGCCGGTTCGGTAGATTCCGACGGAGAAAAATCGAGAAAAGGCGGAATGAATGACTGACGGAGATCGCTCGAGCTGTCAGGAGCCGCGGTGAGAATTTCAAGCAGGCGAAGTCGACGGGTACCTACACGCCTGCCTGTATTGTCATAATACTGCAATTTTACTGATGTACGTTTAGCTTTTTCTGTCAGATCTGGTTTAATATACCAAAATAAGGATTTTGGGATTAAGAAAACAATTGTAATTGTTGAAATCTGGTCCGTCTTGGTCTTGTTGGTGTTGGTTGGGGTCCATCAGGAAAATTCAGGGACTGCCTCATCTGACCTTTTTATCTCGTCAGATTTATTTTGTCTATTTATTTATTTATTTTGCAGATCACACGGAAACAGATATATGCGGGGAGTGCAGTACAATTTTTCATATAATAAATAATCTAAAGCATTATTAATAAATTAATGTATTTTCTCTCGTTTATAAACTCTGACATATTTAGGTTAAGTAAATTAGTGTTTCTAAAAGTTTCATTTGTAAATTGTGTTTACTGGACAGAGTAATTAATGATTCATAAAACATTTTTTTTTACTATATTGTTCAAACTAGAAAATCTAAATTAAACTAGGAAATATTTTATCAAACTAGTATTTTATTGCTTATATACAAAACAATTTGCTCCCCGATTACTACTACTACTACTACTATTACTGATAATAGTTTAGGTTAAAATAAATATTTAAAATATTATATCAAGTAATTAAAAAATATTTATTGGTTACATACAGGTGATCCCTAAACTTTAATAATAATAATAATATTAATAACAACACAACAACAACAACAACAACAATAATAGTAATAATAATATAATTTAATACATATTGTGTAAAAGTTACATTAAATAATTACAATTAAGTGCCTTTATTGTCCACTAGAGGGGAGTCTTTCCCAACAATCAAAATCTGACCCCTGTTGCACGTTTCTAACCTAAATAAGATACACAGCACGGACATTTCATTTTGTCACATCTAAATTACAAAAAAAAAAAAAACAGATTCTCCAGGCTAAAAATGCTTTATTTGTGAGACGAAGTCTACAGGCAGTATAATTTTGCTTTTATTTGTTATCTTTGTTTGAAGTCTTTTCTTTTGTTTACTATAAAAATGGATCCTTGGATTCCAGTTACAGGTTTCCCAACTTACCATGTGATTTTTAAACAGTAATATTACATTAAAATGGGCGTTTTTGCTTGTTTTTCCCGTAACTGCTATGAGAAATGCCTATTACAGCTTTGCAAGTTGCTTTGAATAAACAAAAAGCACATGAAGCAGAATATACTGTCATTTAGAACAGAAAGGTAAACTCTAATAACAGCTATAAGTAGTTGATGGAGACAATCTCTTTAAGTGCTATAATATAGAAAACGGTTTGAAGTGTTCAATTGTTTAGAAAAGGCCATTCTCAAGCCCAGTGGTTTTAAAACAATGTTTTAAAATTAAAAGGATTCTCGACTACACTGGCATTTTCAATGCGTTTCAAAAAACGATCTGCGTCCAAACTACACAACTGAAAACGCGGGTCACATGACATTCAAGCTACGTTTACACTAGGGTGTTTTTGTCTTAAAACACATAACTTTTGCTACGGTTACGCCTGTCGTTTACACTACTCTGGCATTTTCGACCCTTGAAAGCCGAGAATTTCAAAAACGCTGCGGACTATTTTAGGCTACAGTTACACTAGTGCATTTTCGTTTTAAAAAAACATAACTTCTGCTACGGTTGCGCCTGACATTTACACTACTCAGGCGTTTTGGACCCTCGAAAACGGAGACTTTCGAAACTGTTTAGACCGTTTTAGGCTACGTTTACACTAGTGCGTTTCATTGTAAACGGACCAAAACTGAGACTTTTGAAAATGGCTTTGCTGCCCACATTCGCTCTGCGTATCCTTGACGACCGTGTAAACTAGTGTTTCTCAACTGGGGCGGTACCGCCCCCCAGGGGGCGTTCGGACAGCATCGGGGGGCGCTGGAAGCAATATTTTTGAAAGGGGGGCGTTGAGCTGTTTCTGGGGGGCGTTTGGTCAAGACGAGTTTGCACCAAAGATGTATGAGCTGAAACTTGCAAAAGAAAATGGTCTGCAACATCCCAACGCTGTCTTTACTGGATACGTCAAAACGCACTTTCTATATCCATTTTTCAACTTGTCGGTAGCGCAAGCGCGTAGAGTCCCGCAGGCAGAAGTAGAATGCGGCATCCATTTACTGTAGCGCTCGCGCTCAGTTGATTCTGTTCGCGGCCAGTGTAGTAGTGGTGTTCGCTGCTAGTTTACACCAATACTCCCGCTGCTAGACCTGACGGTGTATCATTTCCTTAGCAACGACTTCAGTACTTTAGTGTTTGCTTGACTTTCTGTAGCGCAGCCGCTGCGTCAAAACAATAGCAAGCATTTATAGTATGTAGTTGTAGCCTAATTTATATCCATGTGGCTTTTTTGCTCCTTTTTTGCTTCTAATGATAATGATACTTTAAATGATAAATCAAAAATGTGATGAATGTCATTTAATGACATTAAAAAAAAATAATATTATGTATGAGCTGTTTTAAGGGTCAAGATACATGCTTTCAAAACGGGCCTATATATTATAAATAAAATATAGCCTATAATGTACACTACCATTAAAAAAGGTCAGCATGATTTGTTAATGGGTTCATAAAAAAGTTGCATTTGTTTTGTTTTAAAAAAAACAGCCTACAGTAAAAACAGTAAATCTACCATTAAAAAAAAAAACTTTTTATTTGAATATATTTTAAAATGTATTTTCTTCTCATGCTAAGCTACAGTATATTACTACAGCTTTCAGTGTCACATGATCTTTCAGAAATTATGCTGATTGTTGGTTAAGAAACATTTCTTATTATTATTATAGCTGGCACAACTCACTGACAAAAAGTTTTTGAAAATATTTGAAATTTCATTGACTATAACAAATATATAAATCAGGACAGCACTAAAATAGTAACTATTTTGAAAATGAGGAGCACATGTTTCCCATCTTTCTACAACCCCGATTAAAAGTTAGGGCATTTTGTGAAATGCCATAAAATTAAGAATATGTCATTTTTTCTTTTTAGCCTTTATTTAATTGACTTAAGTACAAAGAAAAAAATCCAATGTTTTCACTGGCCAACTTAGTTTTATTTTGTTAATATAAACAAATTTTGAGCCATGATCCAGCTTTGCTTGCGAAGACTGAAGCTCCATTTATAGCCAAACATGACACTCTCACCTATTACCACTTCACCTGCTTGCTGTGTTTCAAAGCAGTTTATTTGGTTATTCTATAACCTTTTCACTTTTATTTTGCATCTGTCCCAACTTTTTTGGAGTGGGATGCATACTTCAAATAAATAAATAAATAAAAATTTTATAAATAAATATGTTTATATTTACAAAATACATTTAAGTTGATCAGTGAGAACCTTGGGAATTTTTGTACTCTTGTCAATTAAATAAAAGTTAAATAGAATGAACAAATTACAGATTTTATCATTTTACAAAATGTCACAACTTTTCTAGAATTAGGGTTGTACTCACCAAAATGACAATGTCCACTGTGTCATTTTTATTTAGTCTTTTTAAATTTGGGGCAACAAGATATATCCGCATCTCAACAACACTGAAGCTGTAGCGATGAAAACCACCAACATGCTTAAAAACTCTGTAAATGAATGTTATTACACTTATTTTAAAATAATTTACTGTAAAAAAAGTACTTCACTGTCTTTTTTGATCAATTCAATGCATCCTTGAAATAAAGCAATTTCCTAAAAATCATAATGACCCCATACATTTGAATTACTGTAAATATAATAACAGTCCTTATTATAAACACAAAATAATAATAATCAACTTTAATATTCAGTGAGGACAATTAGACTACGATTTATTTGATGGGGGGCGGTGAGGGACCTGAATAATGGGTAGGGGGGCGCTGGCCCAAAAAAGGTTGAGAACCAATGGTGTAAACAATAACATCATGCTCATTTAAGAAAAGTGACCGTCAAATTGCAGAGTAACAAAAAAAGGGACCCCAAGGAGTAAGAGTCAATTTTATTATGGTTGCTTCTTTTAAAATAAAACATCCTTGCTGACGTGTGCAGCCTAAATGGTCATGTGACGTGAGCTTTCGGTTGGGGTAGTGTGGATGGAGATCGTTTTTGGAAACGCAGGGAAGTCGCCAGTGTAGACCGTTTTAAACACCGTTTTAAAACGAAAACGCACAAGTGTAAACAGGGTCTTAGTTTAAAAACTCCGGGGTTGTGTTTAACGGACAAAAACAGAGACTTTTGAACACTACGACCGTGTAAACAAGAACATTATATGCTCATTATGAGACTACATTTACACTAGTGCATTTTTATTTTAAAACACATAACTTTTGCAACGGTTACGCCTGTTGTTTACACTACTCCAGCATGTTTGGCCATTGAAAATAGGCTAAAAATAGACTTTTTGGCTACGTTTACACTAGCGTGTTTTTTTTTTTGTTTTAAAATGCATAACTTTAGCTACGGTTACTCCAGTCATTTACACTACTCTGGCATTTTTCGACCCTTGAAAACAGAGACTTTAAAAACATTGCAGACCCCGTTTTAAGCTACATTTATACTAGTGCATTTCTGTTTTAAAATGCATAACTTTTGCCATGATTACGCCTGTTGTTTACACTACTCTGACGTTTTCGACCCTCAAAAATGGAGACTTAGAACACCGTAGATCCCGTTTTTGGCTACATTTACACTAGTACGTATTAGTTTTAAAACGCATAACTTTTGCTATGGTTACACCTGCTGTTTACACTACTCTGGCATTTTTCGACCCTTGAAAACGACTTTCAAAACTGCTGCAGATTCTGTTTTAAAACGGGGTCTGCCACGGTTTCGAAAGAGCCCGTCTTCAAGGGTCGAAAACAGTGGAGTAGTGTAAACGTTGGGCATAACGAAGCAAAGTTATGCATTTTAAAAAGAACACACACTAGTGTAAACGTAGCCTAAAACAGGGTCTGCAGAGTTTTCGAAAGTCTCCTTTTTCAAGGGTGCTACGGTTATCGACAGGCGTAACAGTAGCAAAAATTATGCGTTTTAAAATGAAAACGCACTAGAGTTTTCAAAAGTTTCAGTTTTTGATGGTCGAAAACGTCACTGTAGTGTAAACGACACGCGTATCTGTAACAAAAGTTATGCGTTTTAAAATAAAAATGCACCAGTGTAAACGTAGTCTGCAGCATTTTCGAAAGTCTCTATTTTCGAGGGTCAAAAACGCATGAGTAATGTAAACGATAGGTGTAAACGTAGCAAAATTAATGCTTTCAAAAACGCACTAGCGTAACGTAGCCTCAAAGTTATGAACAAATGTTCCTCCAGCAATGTCAACAGAGCGTTCATTTAAAGTTATCTGGTCTTTAATAATGTTCATTAGTGAACATTAGCACAAAAACTTTATATTTGCCATTCTTGGGAATTTTTTTAACTAAGTTTTTTTTAATTATTTATTCATTGAAACATTGAAAAATACATTGAAATCAACAGTGTTCCAATGCAAAAAGATCTAAAAAAAAATGTACATTTTGAATATTCAGAGAACATTTATCTTACATGTTCAGGCAGCATGCCTGACACGCAGCTCTCTAAGTCTCATAGACTAAACTAAAGTCTAGCTTTCAAAATGGAGGAATGTGTGAAATATAACAAGTTATTATAGGTGTTTAAATAGCTATAATCCTTCACTCACTGGCTTTCTGTTTGTGTGTGCGCAAAGCCACCGCGCCGAACAGGTCACCTATAGATGTGCACTTGCTCTGGGCAATAAACACGTGAATATAAACACGAACAGATATAACGTCAACAGAGCCGTCCAGTGAAACAGACAGCTTGGCTTGCATTCTGATGGTCTGGAAAAGCAGCGCAGTCAGAGCTAATGGACAGAGTAGTCCTGGAGGAGCCAGCGTTTCCATTAAGTCGCATTAATGCGTTCAGGAGAGACTCAACGCGGCTCATCTCTTCATATCCCGTTTCAGACTCTTTAAAATCCACACGGGCCGGGACAGCACCCTTTATCTGATATTTAGAGTTTGGGCTCGAAATGAAAGTGCCACTTTTGTTTCACAACGACTTTAGTGACTTCGCTGACCCATACGCACAGAGCATGTCCAACATCCCGTCTACGCTTTCTGCTTCCCTAAACCAGAGAGATGTTATGTCGTCCATTAGCAGAGCAGATCAATTTCATCGGGTCCAGAAGGTTGGCTTGAACTCTTTATAGTTCTCCTTCCTTCGTCGAACATGGGGTCTTGTGTTTGACAGCTTGCGAACTGTCTGCTTATTGCTCTGAGGACTTTGCAGAGCAGCATTAATGCTCTGTCTGGGAAAATATTGTCAAGTGGTGCATACGGTATTGTCTCGAAAGTGCCTGATGGGATTCAAAATGTTTGGGAAATGCAAATGTGGCTAAACGTCTGTCTCTGTTGTGAAAGTCTATTATCTTGTTTACCATTATAGAGATACATGGCGATTTGCCACAAATTGCAGAATTGTGCATAAAAACAAATATTATGTTATAATGTGGTTAGATAGTTCACGACCCTGCTTTGTGTAGAACGTGATGTCTTTTTGTTTTTTTATTATGATGCCGCAATGTTGTGGCTGACCAAAGCTCTTTTGAAACATAGCCGTTATAATTGCAGTTCTTGTGCGTCACAAATGTGCCATCGTGTTGAAGCTGATGTGATAACCCAACTAACAGGGTATGTTTTCCGTAATTTGGCTAATGTTTGGGCAAGGATCTCTCAAAGTTATGTAGGCTTACAAATTAAAATTAGTTGAAAATGTAGTCACCCTCAGGCCATCCAAGATGTAGATGAGTTTGTTTCTTCATCAGATTTGGAGAAATATATCATTCCATCACTTGCACACCAAAGGATTCTCTACAGTGAATGGGTGCCGTCAGAATGAGAGTCCAAACAGCTGATAAAAATGTCACAATAATCCACAAGTAATCCACATGTCTCCAGTCCATTAATCAACAGCTTGTGAAGCCAAAAGCTGCATGTTTGTAAGAAACAAATCCATCATTAAGACATTTTTAACTTTAAACTGTTGCTTCTGGCCAAAATATAGTCCATAATAATGCTTCCTCCAGTAAAAACGTGGTCTGGTCTGAATCAGGAGAGAAATCTGCACAGATCAAGAACAGTCCAAAACAGCTCTATACAAATATGTGGCTGGATTTTGATGTACAGGAAACTGACTTTTTCACTTGAGGAAGTGTTATTATGGATTACATGCTAGTATTTTGGCCAGAAGCAACGGTTTAAAGTTTAAACCATAATGATGGAGTTGTTTCTTTCAAACACTCAGCTTTTGTCTCCTCAAGATGTTCATTGATGAACTGGAGTGGTGTGGATTATTGTGAAGTTTTTATCAGCTGCTTGGACTCTCATTCTGACGGCACCCATTCACTGTAGAGAATCCTTTGGTGAGCAAGTGATGTAATGCTAAATTTCTCCAAATCTGATGAAGAAGCAAACTCATCTGTTTGATCTTCATCAGATTTATATTTTCAGGAGAACTATTTCTTTAAAAATGTTCTCAAAATGTTAGCACGTAATAACGCTTCTTCCAGTGAAAATGTGGTCTGGTCTGAATTAAGAGAGAAATCTGCACAGATCAAGCACCGTTTACAAGCCAAAACAGCTCTATACAAATATGTGGCTGGATTTTGATGTGAGATGACAAAAAGAGATGGCCTTTTTTACTGGAGGAAGTGTTGTTATGAATTACGGACTCATCTTTTGGCCAAAAGCTATGGTTTGAAGTTAAAAACGTCTTAATTATGGATTTGTTTCTTACAAACACAGCTTTTCACTTCACAAGATGCTAACTGATGGACTGGTGTGGATTACTTGTGGATTATGATGTTTTTAGCAGCTGTTTGGACTCTCATTTGGACAGCACCCATTAACATCCATTGGTGAGTAAGTTATGTAATACAACATTTTTCCAAATCTGATGAAGAAACTCATCTACATCTTGGATGGCCTGAGGGTTAGTACATTTTTGGCAAATGTCCATTTTTGAGTGAACTATTACTTTAATAATGTTAGCACATAAAAACAATTTCTCCAGTGAAAAAAGTGGGGTCTGGTCTGAATCAAGAAAGAAATCTGCACAGATCAAGCGCCATTTACAAATCAAAACAGTCCAAAACAGCTCTAAATAAACATGTGGGTGGATTTTGATGTGAGAGGAGATGGACTTTTTCACTGGAGGAAGCATTATTAGGAATTATGAACTCATATTTTGGCCAGAAGCAACAGTTCAAAGTTAAAAATGTCTTAATGATGGATTTGTTTCTTATAAACATGCGGCTTTTGGCTTCACAAGCTGTTGATTGATGGACTCGAGTCATGTGGATTACTTGTGGATTATTGTGATGTTTTTAATCAGCTGTTTGGACTCTCATTCTGATGGCACCCATTCACATCCATTGGTGAGCAATTAATGTAATGCTACATTTCTCCAAATCTGATGAAGAAGCAAACTCATCTACATGCTGAATGGTCTGAGGGTGAGTACATTTTCAGCAAATGTACTTTTTTGGGTGAACTATTCCTTAATAACCTATAATAACATTCTCAAAATGTTAGCACATAAAAACTATTTTGTTAGTGAAAAAAAAGTGGTCTGGTCTGAATCAGGAGAGAAATCTACACAGATCAAGCACTGTTTGCAAGCCAGAACAGTCCAAAACAGCTCTAAACAAATATGTGGCTAGATTTTGATGTGAGACAACAACAAGAGATGGACTTTTGCATTGGAGGAAGCATTATTGTGGATTACGGATTCATATTTTGGCCAGAAGCAACAGTTTATTTAAAAACAGCTTAATGATGGATTTGTTTCTAACAAACATGCAGCCTTTGGTTTGACAAGACGTTAATTGATAGATTGGAGTGGTGTGGAGTACTTGTGAATTATTGTGATGTTTTTATCAGCTGTTTGGACTCTCATTCTGACGGCACCCATTCACATCCATTGGTGAGCAAGTGACATAATGCTACATTTCTCCAAATCTAATGAAGAAAAAACGTATCTACATCTTAGATGGCCTGCGGGTGTGTACATTTTCAGCAAATGTACATTTTGTTCTCAAAACGTTAACACATAAATGTTATTTGTACATTATTCATGAAACATTAATGACTTACTACTTGTTTCAATAAGCAAGAAAAAGGTTTTAAACAAGGAACATTCAAAAATAATGTTTTGCTTTGTTTTTTTATAATAACTTAATGGAAATGGTAGCAATGTGTTCTTAGAACATAATTTTGTTAGATGGGAAAGCTCTGGTTAAGCATCAAAACAGACTGCAGCAAGTCAGAGGTATGTGTGTGGGCTGGGCAGTTACTGTAATATTAACATCTTCAATATGCTGCAATTAAACTCCCACTACGGCTCTGAAAGAAGCCATTTACTCTAAAAGAGCAAAGAGCAGGACATGCTGTCTATGGTCTGCCTTTTAATATAAAACCGCTTCAGGCCTGACATTAAATCAGCGCGTGACCTTTAGAGCAACAAACAGAAGACGCACTATGACAGAAATTCACCCGGCGAACTTTATGTGTATGACACAGATGTATTATGATACATCAAAAGTGTTTTGATTTAAATTGGCGGCTGCGCAACACATATTCGCCTTGCGTAGTGCTAAATTCGATGCAATATCAAAAACAATGAGTAAGACTTTTGTTTCACATCACTTTTCAGAAGAAAACTATGATAAAACAGTCTACTTCTGCAAAATGTCACAATTCTACTAAAATAACCTAGTTGGCATGTCTTTGTGACACTTGTTTTCACACGTTTTTTGACAGCTGTAGTGGTGTTTTAATCATCCAAATTCTTTAAAGCTTGCATGTGTGCACAAGCATCCATTGCCCAATGGTGACTAAATGAATGGGCACGTTTTGTTTGTTTTAAGTAAATCTACAACAAGAAAAGGATTGATTGCAACACTTGTTTTGCACAAGTTTTTGCATAGAAGCAACAAGCAAGTCTATTATAGTCTGAATAGCACAACATCCAAGGTTTTCTTTTCATGTTTCATCACAGAAAAAGTAGGACTGGAATATATTTTCCTGGCCCCTTGAGTGTCAACGCTTGTTGCATTTCTTTGTGATTCAGCGATGAAGACACGCACAAGATATGATCTTCAAGGTCTTCTTTTGTCTTCAAGGTAATTTTGAAAGTTGCACTTTCAAATACTGTGATCTGCACAGCTTGAGATAAAAGATTCTCCGGTGTCGTTTTCTAAACGAAATATCTGTGATGGGAAGGATCTTGATCCTTTTAACTCAAGGGCAACAAGGAATTAAAACCCGTATTTAAATCGCACCATCAGATGCTAATTAGTGGCCATGAGTTTTGGACTACCTCAGGATTTAGAGACATCGGGAAGTGTTTGTGCATCCAGGCACAAAGCTCTGCACAGGAAATGAAGAAACCTCGTGGCCAGCCCGGGCAGATTGCCGCCCATGTTTACAAACGGTGGCTTTGTTAATATATAAAGCAAGTCTAGATGAACGTCTAGTTCAAAGGTCAGACTGTTAATAGAGCAGCAAAGTGCTGCTAAACATTCAACACTTTTCTTTGAAAGCAATATGGTGTTTAGAGGGCTGTAATTGAGATATAATCTACATCTGCAGTAAAACTGCAACACTACGCTTGAAGTGGTACCGTCAAGCGTCTCCCTTGAGCAATGGCTGCAGACAGCATTAGCGTCTCATCCAGAGCTCCGCTGCCTTGTCTCAGCGTCTGCTCTTGATGGATTGCCTGTGCGAATGATGGAGCGGTGAGGGAGAGATGATGAATTGGTCACGTCAAGCCCGTTCCTAAAGGCGGAGGGGGCTTGAGGTAGACGCCACCCAGCAGAACAGGCAAAACTATGATCTCAGAGCGCCAAGAAGCAATTGCGCCATCCCACCGAAGGGTGTTGCATATGCCACTGAAATCTGGATGTCCACGGGCCTCTTTGAACGGGATTACCACACCACCTGTCCTCGCAGTCCAGGATTGGGCTTTGATGTGAGCGCAGGGGTGGCTGCCAGATGTGGAGGCCCATCTGTGGTCTGGAGCCTCCAGTGCAGGCAGTCTTTTAGGATTTTATGCTCATCTGCTCGAGAGGATGCACGTTGCCACAGATGTGATCGATCTGAGTCAGGCTGATGCGTCACCGCATATGCATAAATCACAATATATAATTAAAAGATAAACAAATAGTAGAAAGAAGATACAGACCAGACCAGAGTTCAGTGCAAGTTTGATGAAACAAACACGTGTCCCAATTGGGGGTTTTCGCAGTGATGCCATAGAAGAAACATTTTGGTTTCCCATAGAGTTAGATGAACTTAAAGGCACAATACATAAGTTTTCGCCACTAGAGAGTGTAAATTTAAAACAAACAACGAAACAAAGGCGTAGCTTGATGACGGCGTGATTGAGTTTGGATTAATGGGAGTGCTTGTCTCCATCCCCACAACCAATGCAATCAGACGGGACTCGGCAGAAATCATGTCCATGGATGAGCTAATGTATTAGTATAGGTCACTATAGTATGAAGCAGGGTGGGGCTGAAAGTCGTGGAAGCGCAACGGGGACGCTGGAGTGATTGCAAATGGAGGATGTGTGTTATACATGGCTCAAAAGCAGCAGAGCTTTTACTACGCCACAGTTGAGCGCTTCCGCTTTCATGCGTATGTAAGAAAAAGCAGTGATGTTTTATCATACTAGATATATTTGAGCGTGTTGAAAGTTCTGTTATAATGCTACTCTGTGCGTTCGTGAACTGTCTAATAAAATGCATAACATATTAAAGTGTCTTTGGGGTTTCCATGTTTTCTACAAAATAAAACCGGGAAATTAAGGGTGTATGACGTCACTGGCAGGCGGCGCAATGACATTGCCTATTACATTAGTTAAAATCAGCGTACACATAGGTCATTGGTAGTTCCTATAAAACTGCTGTAGACTCTAATTTGAAGTAGGAGCTAACTTAGTTTCTCAAAACTTAGTTCTTCCCGCCAAAAAGCGTGAACTTCTGCCAATAGTTCCAGGAATCATAAAAATGTTCCTCAGGTGCGAAAGCCCCTTTATTTGTAGTGTGACAAACATTTGAATTAACTGAATAACATTTTTCCACTATAAAGAACCTTTTGTCCAATGGAAATGTTCCATGGGCGTTAAAGGTTCTTCATAGAATTCAACCGATGCCAACAGGTGGCACTATGATAATAACTGAACATTGGCCTTTGATGTCTTTGGGCCACAAGTTTGGTGCAGATTGGACATTGCACATTTAAGTTAGTGTAAAACAAGTAATTTCCTGTTGCCAGGTGGCGCTATGACTATAAGTGAATATAGTCGTAGGCATGTATTTAGGACAGGACTCTTATCAAATGTAAATTCTGGTGCAGATTGGACATATGTCTGAATTATAACAGCTTCCTGTTTCATGGCGAAACACTGACGTTTGTCAGGCTGCCATGGACACACCAAATTTGATATGTTCAAATCTCTAGGTGTTTATTTAATTACGATGCCTGAAAATGGCAAAAACTCACAAAACTTGCAGGGAAAATTCAAAATATCAGACTTCCTGTTGGGTTTCGTACTTCATACTAGGGGACTTTTTGTAGGTATTGGTGTGTTACATGTGTCTAACAAATTTCGTACATGTACATGAAATGTAGTTTAAGGGGACTTTGTTGAAATTTTGTAGGTAGTACTATCGAGCCATTTTGACACACCAACTTCTGAAACCCATATCAGATGTAAATTGTCACCACTTTTGGTGTGTGTGCAACGTTTAATAAGTTTTCAAGCATATTTAGGCCCTTAAAATTGCAATTCATTTTTGAAGAAGAAGAAAAAGAAGCAATTCCAATAGGGTCCTTGCACTATTGGTGCTTGTGCCCTAAATATTCCAGACTTATCTGCTTTACTTTCCTTTATTTTATATGATAGTGGAGAAGAATGGGAGCGAAGAGCACTTACATGTCATAAGTACATATGAAATCCACTGCACCACAGCTTTGATGTATCTGCATATTAACCTCGGAGAGCATAAATCATTTTAACATTCCAAAAAATTACAAAAACGTATATATAAAGTCAAACTGTATATCGAAAAACCATCCAAGTGCAGTTTAGACTGTTGTGGTTCTGTAGACACAGATTTCTGGGAATCCGTTTATTATGTTTGGCAGCAATTCTGCAAGTTGACCACATGGTGGAGCCTTGCAGATTTGTGTATTTCTATACAAATTAGTGATGTATAATGAAGCCGACTGTACATTCCAATCAGTTTCAAAATGATCATCGGGTTGGAACTCGCAAACCACTTGTATCACTGAGAATTCTTGTTATTTCATGGTCTATGGCTTTAATTCTTCTTTTTAGGTTACACAAGAGAAAGACCATTTTCCTTGTTTAGTCTGTTGTGACGGTCCACCTCATGAACAGAGGGATTCTTCTTGGCACACTGGAGTGGGTTGCAGCGCTGGGTATCTGCCACATACCACCAAGGCCTCCGATGTACACGGCACTGTGTCTTTGTGCATCTCTGTTAGCGCGTGTGTGTATGTGTGTGTGGGCGTTTCTTCCGAGCAGAGCAACGGGCTGGCATGGCATCCGAACAGCCACTGCCCACTCGGACCAAAACAAGCCACACTTCTTCTTCACTACGCTGGCACACGGGCCGGCAAAACAAACAAACCAAGGGCAGCGAAAGTTCCCTCGCTCCGTGTCACTGCGAGCATCACACAGTGGCTTTCATAGACAATCTGAAAGAAATGTTAGGTTAGGGAGGAAAAATTATCTCATGCTTGGTCGCCACAAAAGTTGAATGTTTTGACAGTTACTGGTAAGCTAATTTGGGTGGTCATAGTTATCGTGATGCAGATCTGAAATGACCACAGACAACATTTACATCACTCCATGCCATTTCTTTCCAACATAGCTGAGGTTTCTCTGGAATGATGACTGATGAGAATGTTTAAATGTTTAGTTTATGCAAACACTTCCTTATTAAATTCTGATTGTTTTTTAAGTGCTCTTGAGATCATCTGCCAATACATTTAGAAAGGAAAGAACAACGTTTCTTGTCCACTCTTGTCAGAAATGGTTACCATTAAACATTTTGATCTGGAGCATTAGGGATGGGCGTATCGATCCTGAAGCATCGATATATCGATACTAATGTGAGTATCGAAAGTATCGATACTCAAATTAAAAATATGTGACCTTGAACAACAAAACCAGTCTTGAGTAGCACAGGTATATTTGTAGCAATAGCCAACAATACATTGTATGGGACAAAATGACTGATTTTTCTTTTATGACAAAAATCTTTAGGATATTAAGTAAAGATCATGTTCCATGAAGATATTTTGTACAAGTCCTACTATGAATATATCAAAACTTTTTTTTTTTTCATTTGTAATATTGCTAAGAACTTTATTTGGACAACTTTAAAGGCGATTTTCTCAATATGTTGATTTTTTCTGCATCCTCAGATTCCAGATTTTCTATAATGGACCTTTCTAAAATTTCCAGGTTTCTCATAGCGGAAGTCGTCATAGTTGAGTGAATCCAAGAGCAGTGAATGGGAGAGTATCAGAAATATATTTTTTGCATTCCCATTTACTCAAATATCAAAAGAAAAACTCCATGACAGTCATTTCATGACTTTCAATCAAATGAAAAAAATTGAGAAAGACTGACATCAGCAGTCAGAAGAGAGAACAATGTCAAATTTCCCGTCCATCCCGTAGACGTGGCATTAGAAACACCCTTGCATTAGCATTAACTTGATGAAAAGGTGATGTAATTCAAATAATAGTGTTACAAATGCACATATGAAAAAAAATCAAGGATTTATGATGATGATGACTGTTGAAATGCGTCATCACAGTCTTGTGAAAAGGGTCCATGAAACAAACCATACATTAAGGGTCACATATGTTTTGTCTTTATTTACTTACCCTCCTTTTGTTGTTTTTTCATCCATTGTTCAATGGCTGTCATGTAATAAAAATAGTACATTTCATTCATGCTGTGAAGATTTTTAAAATATTTTCTGTGTTACACTTTAAAAAGGAACAACAGCCATGAATGGAACAACACTGAGATGAATAATTATGACAGAATTTTCTTTTTTGGGTGAACTTTTCCTTTAAGGAATAAAACAGTCAGGAGGCCAAAAAGAGGGGCAAGGAGGTGAGTGTGAGAGAGAGAGAGAGAGAGAGAGAGAGAGAGAGAGAGAGAGAGAGAGAGAGAGAGAGAGAGAGCATTAAAGCACTAAAAGCCTTTCTCCTCTGGCTAAAGGCTAATGTTATTGCCATGGTGAAGAAATCTCCGGAGCTGGAGAAAAACGCGCTTAGGTGATTCATAAATGGACTGTGAGGATCCTCAGGGACAATGATTAGACAAGTCTCAGTCTCTCTCTCGCTCCATCCCGCTCATTTCAATCTCGGATGATAGGTTGACAACCTTCGTGTGGTCTGGGAACTAATTCATCAGGTTTTAGTGAGAGTTTCGGCTGTTAATTGGACAGTTCCTTACCTCAGCTCGGCAGCGCGCGAACCGCCAGTCTGACGGCAACGGCTCACCTCATGAATATTAAGTTGATCGCGATGACGTAGCGGACAGCCTTCCAATGGCAAAGACTCTCTTGTAAACTTTAGATAAATTATTTCGACGTCGCCCGCTGACCTTCCTATAGCAAAAGCTTGCGCTTTAAATATTAATTACGTCTTTCTGACGTCGCTTGGTATTCGTCAAACGGCTAATATGTGGATCATGAATACTAAAAGAGAAACCTTCACCATAGTACGATTGGTAAATTCGCGTCGGAGTTCGATGTGAAATGACATGATCTAGAGAGGTTCACTTCATTTCCAACATCCTCATGTGAACCCCACGGTCACAATACTTGATTTAATGCGGTAAGTGGCTCTATTTTGCATGCTAAACGACTTTTAATTAATGTTTTTTGTAATGAAGTTGTCGACAGGCTTTATGTTGTGGTACACTTTGTATCTATCTATCTATCTATCTATCTATCTATCTATCTGTCTAGTTTTTTTTTTTTTTGAGTGTACAGATCTGTGAATTTTATTTCATTTATTTCATAATGATCTCTGTTTTAATTTCAGCTAATTTAAGCTGAAATGAAACTGAAACATTGCAAGTCAATAGGTTTTTTGCTATGTCAGACATTCATGGTAACCACAAGTTCATGACTTTGCAATGGGATTGAATAGTTTCTGTATTGAACCAGGAACCATGGACCCTGATAAATATTTAAATGTGTACTAGAGTGAGTTACAACCCATTTGGAAAGTCTGGAAGCTGTAGAAGGAAATTTTATGCATCTCCGTCCTTCATGAATGGGATGCGGTTGGAAGGACTGAATCAGGCGGCCAGACGAATTCAAACCACGGCATGAAATGACTTTGATAGGCCAGACTTCTGCATTTTTACTTTACAAGCATGGCATAAACAGACCCTCTGGAAAGTTTGGCTGCGGTTGATGAAGTACAAGCTCACACACGTGGAGACACGGGCCCATAATGCATTGGCTCCGAGTTTGACGTTTTTAGTGCTCTGGACACCTTGTGAGACAGTGGGTCTCCACTAAATCCTTTCATTTTAACTTCCGTACTAGATTAATTTGTTTTATGTCTGCCTATCAAAAAATATCGCTTACTATTACACAACATCTCATTGAAATGGCAGAAAGGCCACGATGTGCAATGAAATGCGACTGGAAAATAAATCAGAAAATTTGTGTCTACAGGTCAGTGCACTGACACGACTTACAGGATTGAACGACTTGCCACAGAATAGAAATGCTAGATCCTTTTATGTTTGGAATGGATGGATTTACCTCATTGACAAGGTCACAGTCGGCCTGTGTCAACATGTCTGGATGTTTAATATGCATTGCGACTCTCTCTATCATGTGCACTTCAAAGGAAGTTAGAGTTAAATGGTGTTTATTGTACAAACATTTGAGTCTGTAGCCTCTCATGAGGATAAAATATTAGAAAATAGTGCTGTACAAATGCCAGAGATCTTTGTATTTCTAATACAAACTTTCCATTCTTATTAGCATAACAAATTGAGTTAAAAGTTGAATTGAAAAAATTAACGAGAATGTCTTAGCTGTGTATCTCCTGTGTTTCTAATCCAAAGAGCATCTAGAGTTTCATCGACTATCTGCACAAAGAGTCACATGATCAATGTCACTCATTTACTCGCATTTTATTAGTGACCTAGAAATAGTTCCCCTTCATTTAATGTCATAACTTTCAAGCGTAAGTGAAAACGTGGTCTGAGGCATTTGAACCACATTGAATCATTCTAGAGAATTGAGTTGTTATTCGTGATTATCCATGGCAAAAGCAACTGGAAACGTCTTAACACAACGCTCTTTATTGGTGGTTCCATGAAGAACTTTTAACATCCATGGAAACTTTCCGTTGCACTAAAGACTCTTTATAGTGGAAAAACCTTCTTTAGATGTTCAAAATGTTCTCCACAAGAAGAAAAAATGGTTTATTTTAAGAGGTTTTCACGTAAAGGACCCAAAATGGTTGTTCTATGGCATCAGGAAAACTCCCTTGCAACCTTTAGTTTTAAGCGTGTACGACATGTTTTTAGAATTTGACATTTCAACTGCAGATCATTTAGTCTTAACGGCTCCCAAACATGAGGCCATGCGGCCATTATCCAATCAGTCTCAGAGATTTTGTCTGACCTTTTCCTGCATGGCTGCTCGCCGGAGCAGAACCAGTCCGGTCATGATTGGCGTTTGGTGTGGTCAGTTTTAAAAGGATAGTCAACCCAATATTCATGTTGTTCTAAACCTGTATGTTGTTTTATCTTATTTGGAACACAAAGTGAACATTTTTAGAGAGTGTTTATCTCTTGCTATACAGTGACTGTTTATAGGGACACGATTGACCATTTCCAAAAAATCCAACATAGCATATGGTTTGGAAAGACTGAGACTGAACTATTCCTTTAATAAAGAAGAAAAACTGAAAATATACCAAAGCTAAATGCTTTCTCATACAGAATACATGACCTGTGAATGCAAATGTAATGCTGTTTTTGATCTACACTATATGTGTGATCACATTATGTCCCATTGTTATATTTTTAATGGTATTACATCATTTTAACACCTCTTTTTTTTAAATTTAGGGCTCAGTTAGGCTGTAATCGATGCGTTGCGCAATAAAACATGTTACTCTCAGAGCTTTACTGTGACCTTTTGAAATGGATTTGGCAACCAGAAGCTATAATCTACAGCAAATTTCCGTATTTCAAAAGCAGCTTCTGTTTTTCTCTTTTCATTCAGTGCTGTTTTAATATAGAATATTCAATCCCTGATTAAGTATGTGAGGAACGGGGGGCTAGGTGTTAACATACATTTTCCCCGGCTGGAAAAATCTGGCACCACAGTGTCCTATTCACGGTACACTGACACATACCCTCGACCGCTTTAGCAATTTCCTGGAGAAAGCCGGGACAGTTGCAGACTCTTGCTACACCCTGTGTACACTATTGCATTTGCTTAAAGTACTAGTTCACTATGGATGCAACATACAATACCAGTCAAAAGTTTTTGAACAGTAAGATTTTAAATGTTTTTAAAGAAATCTCTTCTTGAAAACAGCTGAGTGGAATTTTTTTTCAGGTTTCTTTGATGAATAGAAAGTTCAGAAGAAATTTAAAATGTAAAAAATGTACACATTTAAAACATCTTTGCTAAATAAAAGTATTAATTTCTATTAATTTCTTTATATAGTACACTATAATGTAATACAAAAGCTATAATGTTACAAAAGCTTTTTCTTTCAGATAAATGCTGATCTTTGGATCTTTCTATTCATCAAAGAATCCTGAAAAAAAAAATACTCAACTGTTTTAAATATTTATAATAAAAATAATAATAAAACATGTTTTTTGAAAAGCAAATCAGCATATTAGAATGATTTCTGAAGGATCATGTGACACTAAAGACTGGAGTAATGATGCTGAAAATTCAGCTTTGATCACAGGAATAAATAATATTTTAAAATAGAAAGCAGTTATTTTAAATAGTACAAATATTACATATTTTAACTGTTTTTGCTGTACTTGGAATAAAAAAAATGCAGGCTTGGTGAGCAGAAGAGACTTCTTTAAAAAACAACAAATCTTACTGTTCAAAAACCTTTGACTGGTAATGTGTATATATATAGGCCTAATGTAAATACAGGCATATATAAATTGCTTTTATGATGGAAATCATGAGAACAATTGTGATTTTGTGATTTCCAGGCGTAGAAAACACTGCCGTTCAAAAGTAATATAGTGAAATATGTTTTGTACTCACCAGTACTCACCAAAGCTGCATTTATTTAAACAAAAATACAGTAAAACAGTAATATTTATTACAATTTAAAATAACTGTTTTCTATGTGAATATATTTTGAAATGTCATTTATTTCTGTGATGCAAAGCTGAATTTTCAGCATTGTTACTAGTTACATTTAATTACAAAATAAATGTAACTGTAATCTGTTACAGTCACTGAGAAAAAATGTGCTTTTATTAAATTAGTTACTTATGAAAATGTTGAATCTTGTGTTGATATTTACTATTTCCTATGCTTTTAAATCAGTATTTAACATGATTTGGAGTTCCACTGCTTTAAATTTAAATTATTATCATCTTAATTCAAGAAATGAAGGATTTTGAAAATTGGTTTGTGTATACTGTCCTCATTTGTAAGTCACTTTAGATAAAAGCATCTACTAAATAACTAAACGTAAATGTAAATTTAGAAAATTAATCAAGAAGTAGTCAAATGTAATCCTTTACATTACTTTAATAAAGTAATTGAAATAGTTACACTACTTTTTGCATTTTAAATAGGGTAACTTGTAATCTGTAACCTATTAGATTTCCGAAGTCTTCAGTCTCACTTCAGAAATCATTCTGATTACTATCAATGTTGAAAACAGTCATGTTTTGCAACTTTACTGTCACTTTGATCAGTTAAATGCATCCTTTTTTAGTAAAAGTAATAAAACAGTTGACGGTAGCCACTGACTGTGAAAAAAAATACTATGGAAGTCAATGGCTACCATGTATTGATTGGTTATCAACATTATTCAAAATATCTTCTACTGTGTTCAACATAGTGAGCAAATGATGACAGAATTTCCATTTTTGGGTGAACAAATGTGCATTATTACAATCGTGATCAGCCCCGGAAATCCATTTGTCTAAACCCTTTTCCCCCTCATTGTTGTCTGTGAAATTTTAAACATATTCAGCAATAAAAACACACCAAAATATATTCTTCTCCCTCAGCAAAACGCTATCAGACAGGAGCACAATCGTGCTATTATGACATCACCATGAGGGCGGCCTAAGAATGCAGTGGAAACAACAATAACGCATCACATTTTTCTACAGCACGAAAACTAGCAGTCGTCATGGCTTTGAAATCCGGCTCTCCGTCCTCCAGTCTAGGAATGTCCAAAACTAATGGATCATTCTGTTCTGATCAGCTCAATGAAAGGAGACCCGAGACGTCGGGCCACTTTTGCACAGGACCGTAGCAAACTCTTTCCTACACTTTTACTCCTTTTACCCTCATTTTATATTCTTGAGGAAATTTCACTCCATAAGAGGGAAAAGAAAGCGAAAAAAATGCTACCGTAGCCTTAAAATAGGATTCTGGGAACAACTTTGTTCAGTAGCTGTTTGCAGCTCTCACGTCTTGAGCCATTCAAAACACAAGCCATGTTTTTCCACTGGCTTCTTTGAAATGATGAACTTTGACTGGGCAGCTGTATCTGTAACGCTAACATCTGCTGTTTAATCATGTTGGACTCTTCTCAGACAGTCGATGTCTATCAGCTAAACGAGACAATTTATATCGAGGAGCAGATTATTGCATTCCAGGTTTAAGTACACTGTGGTTTTCACTGTATTCCCCTTAGGAACGGGGCTTTTGTGGAGCCAGTGTCCTAAAAAAAAAGTCAAATTAAGTTCCAAATATGCTGAATCTGGAAGCTTTGAGAGCAGTGCAACTTTTTAAAGGAATAGTTCACCAAAAATCACTCACTCTCATGTTGTTTATTTTAGTTGTATCATTAAATTAGACATTTCAAAGCAATGAATCTGGCATATTTATGCAGCTCTTTTGAATGACAGTTCAGTTAAAGTGTCATAATAATAGTTGTGTACTGATTTCTTTATGCTTTTAGAAGTTGCGTACTAGTTTTGTGTGCCAAGTGAAGCTGTGGAGACACTTAAAGAGTCAAAAATGATGCGTAAATGCCAGGTTTGACGTTATTCGCTGAAAACATTTTTTAGGTGAAAAGTATTATTAATGTATCTTGTTTCAGAGACTTTCGAAATACTTACTTTTCACTGCAAATGGTCAGGTAGCTGGTAATTAGTTAACCATTTGTAGGCTTTTACTGTAGCATAATATTTATATCATATTTTTTACTTATTTAGTGTAATACAAAATGCTTCATTGTCTATTAACATTTAAATTTATGCATTAAGCAGACATTTTATCCAAGGCGCAACAAAAACAATTTGTCAAAGAGCCAAGAATATTCATAATATATGCACAATGGCATGTTTATTAGACAGCTAGATTAGGAACACAACTAAATTAAGTTTATTAGGGGTTCAAGTGCATAGCGCTGAAACCCTATTGTAATTGTTAGCATGGTCATGGATGAGCCATTTCCACGTAAAACTGATCGTGCAGACCAAACCGTAAGTCGTAGAGACTTGAAATTTGGTGGGATTGTAGTAGTCACACCGCCTACAACGTGACCAAGGCTCACCCAAATCGGCCTGACGGGGGCACTACAGCGATCAAAAGTACGAAATCGCTTTAAACTTCTAAACCGTCCGTCGCAGACTCAAGTGTCTTATGTTAGTCCTAGGTTTTTTCACCGTTTAGAACCAAACTAGTGCAGAAAGATTCTCTGGAGAGTGAATATAAATAATTATCAAAAAAAAGTTTAACTTTCAACTCACCGTGGCAAAGGAACGGCAAAAAGTTTGAAGGGGGCAGAGACACTTTTAGTAAAATGCCTATAACTCCTGAACAGAATGTAGCCAAACTTGGCACACTTATGTAAGAGCTCAAGCTGAGGTCACAAAAAAAAAAGAAATCGCAGAGATTGGCCACTTGGTGGCGCTATTAGAGGGAAAAAAACATAAAAATGGCTATAACTAGGCAACCATTTGTCCTATCAACATCAAATCGCTGTGCACGGTCTTGGTCCAAACTGTCACAGGTGTCTATGAGGGCATTCGCGAATATCAGAAAAACCATGACCGCCATTGACTGATGAATTTTGAGCACCTATTAGACAAGGTTAACGGAGGCCGATCGGAACGAAACTCGGTGGGCCTGTTTGACTCACAGCCCCAAAGGTCTGTGAAAAATTTAAAAGAAATCATTGACTGGGGGCGGTATCGCATTTTTTTTGAGGGCGTAAACGATTGCACATTTTTCCGCACATACACATGATATTCGTTATTCAATATCGTATGATAGACCTCCTTTGCTGTTAAACTGTCTTTTAAATGACTGAGAAGATGTAAAAAACCTACTTTTGCAAACTAGTCCTAGGTTTTTTGCTCAGTCTGGGAAAAAGACACCACAGTGCAATTCTCTGGACTCTTTAGGTCTGGGGTCCTTTAGAAAAGGCGCCTGTCCAAATATACCCAAAAGCCTATAAAGCCCAAACAAAACTCAAAACTTCACGAAACCCATTGAGCACATGCGACAGGTGATTTAAGGGAGACTGGACCACAGCTGGCGCATAACAGTAATAAATGTTATAAAAACATCATATTTCTATGGTAAACTACCTGGATTTGACAAAAATGCTTATGCTTAAATACCTAAAGCGCTTGAACCCGACTTGGGGTTGCTTGCAGCAATATTTTAAATGTATTTTTATAGAAATACAGCTGTTTTCGATGCAGTGTTTATTTGTTTTTTATTTTATTTGTTGTGATTAGTGTTGATTTATGTTTGTTAGATGCTGCAACTTCTGTTTGTGCTCTATTTTTTTTTACTATGTATTTTTACTATGTATACTATTTTTTATACATCAAATCCACCTTATTTTTGCTTTAATAGCGGGTGTAGCCATTTGTAAATTTTATGGGTCTGGCTTCCAGTCTTATCCGGATCCAGCTATTTTTAGCTGAACAAAACAGCTTGTTTTGCTGCTTGATATTGCAAATTGGTGTGTCTTACCATGTTATTTTAACATATTGTCTTAATTATGAACAAATTGGTTTGTAGGGTAAACAATTTCACCATTTACTGCATGTTACGTTATATCCCTATAGCCGCTAATGAACTGGAAGTCTTGCCTATAGGCTTACTTCCATACTGAAGAATAAGGTAAATAATTTCATAATTTTCTAAAATATATTGTCTTCAGTTTAGTTCCTCATAACTACTTTTTCATAACTACTGCAAAGAAAGCATTTCTTCGTCATTAGCAACATTCAAATGAATGGCTAATAATGACTGTTTCCAAACAGGTTTCCTGAACACTCACTCCATTTGCAATTGGTGGAACAACTAGAAAGTTTGTTGAGCATCATGTCATCTGTAACAACTTTAAATTTTAAGTAGCTTGATTTCAAAACTACCGTTTTAACGCATCGTCCCTGAGAGTGTTGATGATACACCGTAGAGTGGTTTAGACGACCACCAGGGGTCAAACCCCACAACGCCAACCTGGTTTGGAAAAGCTGACGATTTCTCCCTCTCTCCCCATAGGGTACAGGCTGCCCCGGGACACAGCTGGACGGCAGCTGCAAAGCATTTGGATGTGTTGGATGTGAAGTGGGTGGGTGGGAGGTGCGGCTGTGGTGGGGAGGGTTCCTGGCACCGTGATTTGGTGGATAAACAGAAATGAAAATCACATTGCCAGGGATTTCCACCCCTGCACAGTTCTTCAGGTGCCCCACACCTACACGGCCTCCCGCTGGTACGTGTCCAACTCCTGACCAGCTGTATTGTGGAGATCCTGTAACAACAGACAAAGAAGCACAGAGATTTGTCTGAATTAGTCTGTCAGGGCGCTTGAGTGCATGTAGCTTAAAGTCAACACTCACCCTGTTTACTTTCGTAATGTGCGCTGCTGCTTTTATTGTGCTGGTTTTATCATTCATCAAAATGTACTTGCTCCACCTAGGAAATGGTTTTACTTTAATAAGTCAAGCATGACTTTTACTAATGTCCGTTCTTGGGGTTCTGGATTGAAACAAACCCCTAACCGTGAGAATTCAACTTTGGTTGCTTACTTTTCTAAGAGGCCAGAGTTGTTTTTGCTTGGTGGATGATAAAATGTGCGAAAACATACCAGGAGGAACCGTCAAGAACCAAAATAGAGCTCTTCCCACTTTTACCAATAAATAACCACATAGCAATGTACTAAAGCAACTAAAAACACCATAGCAAGACCCTGTCAACTTCCTGTTAACCGAAGTTGTATTTAGGCAGCAGATTAAAGACCTTTTTACTTTGACTACTAAGCAGTCACCATAGCAACCACATAGCAACATGATAAAGCCACTAAAACACTATAGCAACACATAGCAGCACCCCAGCAACCAACAGCATCATTGTGATGTGATATTGAGTTTGATAAGAAAGCACCACTTCAGAAAATGTACTATCTTGAAAAACCAGTCATATTTAGGCACCAGAGTAAAGATTTTTGACTTTGACTGCTAAGCAGTCACTAAAGCAACCACACAGCAATGTGTTAAAGCCACTCAGAACACCTTAGCAACTGCATAGCAACACCCTGGCAACTTCCTAGTAACTTGAGTCATATTTAGGCAGCAGAGTAAAGATCTTTTAACTTTGACTACTAAGCAGTCACCATAGCAACTGAATAGCAATGTGATAAAGCCACTAAAATACCTTAGCAACTGCATAGCAACGCCCTGCCAACCAACAACAACTCCTTTGCATTGTGTTGTTGAGTTTTGAACATAAAAAGGACAATTAAATCTCTTGAGAAACCCAATTAACATTTCGGCAGCACAGAAAAGCTTATTTGACTTTGACTGCTAAGCAGTCACCATAGCAACCACATAGCAACGCACTAAAGCCACTCAGAACACCACAGCAACTGCATAGCAACACCCTGACAACTTCCTAGTACCCCAAATCATATTTTGGCAGCAGAGTAAAGATTTTTTTAATTTTGACTACTAAGTAGTCACCATAGCAACTGAATAGCAATGTGATAAAGCGACTAAAAACACCTTAGCAACTGCATACCAACGCCCTGGCAACCAACAACATCCTTGCATTGTGTTGTTGAGTTTTGAACATAAAAACACCAATTAAAACTCTTTTGATGAACCCAAGTAATATTTATGCAGTAATGCTGTTTTGACTTTGACTACTAAGCAGTCACCATAGAAACCTCATAGCTGCATGCTAAAATCATTAAAAACACCTTAGCAACTGCATAGCAACACCCTGGCAACTTCAAGGTAACCCCCCTGATAGCACACGTACATCTCTGAGACGTCTATTTGACGTCGGCATTTACATCTGCAAGACATCTGCAAGACGTAGTTTGCTCATCTGCAATACGTCTATTAGATGTTTCCTATCAGATGGCAAATAGACGTCTATTAGATGTCTTTAAGATGTATATGAATTAGAATGTATGTAAAACTGACATCTTACAGACGTCTGCCAGACGTTTCCACAGAGCAGATGCTTTCCAGATCAAGAGATCTTTAAAATACATCTTGCAGACGTATGTGTGCTATCTGGGCCAAGTAATATTTAGGCACCAGAGTAAAGCTTTTTGGACCTTTACTGCTAAGCAATCACCACAGAAACCACATAGCTGTGTGCTAAAGCCTTTAAAACACCTTAGCAACTGCACAGCAACACCCTGGAAATGTCCTGGTAACTCAAGCCATATTTAGGCAGCAGAGTAAAGATCTGCAACGTGACAAAGCCACTAAAAACACCTCAGCAACTGCATAGCAACACCCTGGCAACCAACAACAACACCCTTGCATTTTGTTGTTAAGTTTTGAACATAAAGAGGACAATTAAATCTCTTGAGAAACCCAATTAACATTTAGGCAGCAGAGTAAAGATCTTTTAACTTTGACTTGTAAGCAGTCACCATAGCAACCACATAGCAACATGCTAAAGACACTCAGAACACCTTAGCAACTGCATAGCAACACCCTGGCAACTTCATGGTAACCCAAGTCATATTTAGGCACGAGAGTAAAGCTTTTTGGACTTTTGCTGCTAAGCAATCACCACAATGTGCTAAAGCCTTTAAAACACCTTAGCAACTGCATAGCAACACCCTGGTAACTCGAGCCATATTGAGGCAGCAGAGTAAAGATCTTTTGACTCTGACTACCAAGCAGTCACCATAGCAACCACACTGCAACATGATAAAGCCACTAAAAACGCCTCAGCAACTGCATAGCAACACCCTGGCAACCAACAACAACACCCTTGCATTTTGTTGTTAAGTTTTGAACATGAAAAGGACAATTAAATCTCTTGAGAAACCCAATTAACATTGACGCAGCAGAGTAAAGATATTTTCACTTTGACTTGTAAGCAGTCACCATAGCAATGGGCTAAACCTACTCAAAACCACATAGCAACGTGCTAAAGCCACTCAGAGCACCTTAGCAACTACATAGCAACAACTTCCTGGTAACCCTAATCATATTTAGGAAGCACAGTAATGCTCATTTGACTTTGACTACTACGCAGTCACCATAGCAATGGGCTAAACCTACTCAAAACACCTTAGCAACTGCATAGCAACACCCTGGCAACCACCAACAACACCCTTGCATTACATTTGGCGAGTTTTGCCCTAACAAACACCACTTGCATGTTCTGAAAATGTAAAACTCTGTTTTTTAGAGTACTGCTTGCTACAACATATTGAGATTCAGTTTTTGTTTATGTAACCTCTTTGGCATTTAGCTCATGTGAGTGCAACTGCTTGGTATGTTTTTCAGACTCAATAACACAAACAGTGACTCATTGCTTTGGAAATATCATGTTTCCTCAGGAATGACAGATAATGGCTTACTGGAATATCGGCGAAGGCAAAAGGGCATCTGGCAAGTTTCGAAAAAATGAAGATGCAAACCTCATTTGACACCCACAGTGCTTAGGCCTCATACCAGACTGTTTGTTATTGGATGTCTGAAAAATCCTGACTAAAACAATGTTGTCTGGCTGATGGTTCTATATTATATAAAACAACATTTATTGTAATTTCACAATGTTCTTCAAGGATGGCTTAATCAGAAGATATTCCGGTGTTGAGAATTATTTGTGTTAAAATCGCAATGACTAAGCAGGTATAAATACTCAAAATCCATTTTGTTCCTCTAATACACATAATTTGGTCACACCCTTTCCATCTCGAGTTCGTCCATTAGGTCATCACTTGCTAAAGGCGCAGAGCTTAGCTAATTGGTGAGCATTGATCCGTTAAGAATACTGTTCACAGTGGCTAAGTTCAGTGCCTGAAGTGAACTGAATGACGGTATGCGTACAGGGAAATCCACCCATTCCATCATGGTCAGGTGTTGTCCACCCACTCTCTCTGGCCTCAAAGTGAGACAGGGCAGGAACTGGGTATAATGAAGGGTGGGATGCCAGTAAATGTGATACCAGTTAGGACATGTACTCAAAAGAGGGAAGGCTAAGCTCTTAGCCCTGCAGTTAGCATCACGTCAGAGAACCATTAGCCGGAACGGATGAGGTAAAGGTGTCAGGATTTCACTTTACAGCTCATGCTCGGACCACTTTGTAGGAGGCAATTGAAGTATTGGCAAACAAGGTTAAAGTGCATTTAGAACCTTTTCTGTCACGCACTATTTTTAGAGTTTTCCCAAGTTCAGCCTTGTATGGTGGTTATTTTGCAGCATTGACAATAATTTACACCTACATCAGTTTAAAGAGCATAAAGTATTTAAAGAGTATAAAGAGCTGGACTTTTTTGAACATTTTTAATTAGGGCTGCCCCCTTATAGTCAACTAACCATTAGTCGATGAAAAGAGGCTTGGTCGACCAAAATTTTATTAGTCAAAAAAAATTGCACAGGAAGTGCACCTATCATTGATTGACCTCAAATATGGCTTTTCATCTGAAATATGTAAGTAGTAGCAACTTCTTTACATGGTCACTCAATTAATGTTAACCTAGAAATGCACGCTATTCGAATAGTTTGTGTGCGGTGTGTGGAAACTGTATAGTTGGAGGCGCCGGTGTGGTCACTTGCTCTTAAAACACTCCGTCATTTTTGGTCATACAGATAAAAGAAATACATCTTTCGATATTTACCAATCTTTTACATCATGAAGATATTTGTATCAGTACATTTTTATCATTTTATCGATAAGCGATTTAGATTTTTGACTCCTTAACCTACCCCCGAACCTAAACCTACCCATTTAATAGCAAATATAAAAACATATAAAACGTAATTGACCAAATTTTTAGTAACAGTTTAGTAGAATTGGGGTACTTGGGCTCATACTCAGACTCAAGTCCTGTCTCGAATACAACTTTTAGTGGACTTGGACTTGTCACAAACTCAGAAGCATTTTGTCTTGGATTTGACTCGGACTCGAGCCTTTTCCAAGTCCAGCCGAGTCCAGGGACAGCTAATTGGCCAATGAAGATTTGTTTCTGCCATAAATCTGTCGTAAAGCTTTTTGAAGTGGCAACTTTTCAGAATAGAGATGAAGGTCATTAAATAAAGGCTTGAGTTTAGTTCTGTTCCTTGCAGTCGTATGGATCCTTAAGATTTGGATTAAAATAAAATTCATCCTTATGTAATTATGTTGCGTTTTGGTGTATTTTATGGTACTTTCATCAGTCACAGCATGTCGGAGAAAACGCCTTTTGTGTCCCACGGCAAACAAAGTAAATATTACGTGATAAGTAGTGGTTAAACGATCGCAGAAATGTTATTTATTTTAATGGTTTAAAGTGTAGTCTTGTTTAACATCGAAACGAGTCAGCAGCAGAAATCACACAGAACGAAATGTTGTCATTTCGTATTAAGTAAATGAGTAAGCTTCATTTAATAATGCAATTGAAAACATAATGCTATTGATAAGACGACTCATTATAATAAAAATTTTAATGCTGCAATTTCAATATTCATAAGGAATAATTCATTTTTAAGTTTGTAAAGTTGTTCATATGTAAATAATGAACGTTTAGGTGCTGTCAATACTTCAGTATTGTATGCTAAAATGCTGAAAATACGTCAGCATTGTACGTAAATGTAAAAGTAAATGTACGTTTTGTAGAACCACATTTTACGTAATAATTCTCATGAGATCAAGTTGAATTATTGCATTTATAATAATAATAATAATCAAAACACTTGGTATTATTAATCTGATGTGGAAAGGTTTTAAAGTCAAGGGGCCTCATTTTTAAAGAACTGCGTAGAATGACGCTAAGTGTGAATGTACGACAGTGTACGAAATTGAGCGACTTTTAAAACGTGCGCAAAAAATCCCTCTTTAAATTGCGGTTTCTTTTAAAATCATGTACAATGGAAACAAGTGCATCAACTCCACTGACAGATCACCTACAAATTTCTTTTATAACGTTACTCGCATTACTCTTTTGCGCATACAATAATATTAACACATTGTGCCTATTTATCTTCAGCGTTCTGCATTTTGTTTCTCATTTTCGACGTAAAAAGATAAAATCCATGCAATTTAGGGTTAAATCTAAGTGTATGTGCATTTTATACTGTATTTCTGTCTAAATGATGGAAAAGAGTTTAAATGTTCCATCAATTTGTTTTTAGCTTAGTGAAATTTCCAGACGGAAACATCCATTGTCTATTGTAACTAGTGTTTCCAGTTTTGACAAATTCACGTGACAAACTTGAACAGTGCAGGCAAAAGTGACTCAACTTTGCCATTAAAAATTCATTGAACAGCCACACCTAAACATTAGAGATGTTTGAGAACATGATGGATTGTCGACTTGCCAGCTGCGGTAACTGCACTTTTAACCTTCAATTAACTGCAGATTGGGGTCAGACTGCTTGAATTATGGCTTCCCTGGAGTCTTTGTGAACAAGGAGTGGTGACCAACCTTTTATTTGTCCAGACAAATCCTCTCAGATCATTTGTATAATTGCGATGGTGTGGTGTTGACAAAACGACAGAGGACTGTACCCTCTTGTGCCTGCTAAACTGGTATCAGTTTGTTGATTAAATGCTGGCTCAGTTCAGCAGGAACAGGAGTGAAGCCCTAGCACCACTGCCGCACTCTCCTCCAATCAGAACGCAGCGTGCTCCGGCATCCTCCGATCAGCACGCAGTGTCCTCAACTCTCATCCAAACAGCACGAAGCGTGCTTCTCTTTTTCTCAGTTACATAAACATGTCATCACTGAATTTAAAATATGTTTTCAAGCGAACCGACCTTGATGAAATATGAATGGTTAACCATTAGAAGGCAAGGCATTGAAGATAATAAATTTTTCTCATACTTGTGAAAGCCATATCCATATTTTTAGCGCTGCATTCTGTTTTCATCTCAAGCATGGCCATGGGAATGTACAATATCGATATCTGAACTGGTTTTACCTCGTTCGGTGTGCTTGAGAAACGCCTGCGGTGTCTCTGCGTGTTAAAGATAGTTTGAATGAATTACGGCGGGAGACTTATTTTAGGTGGCGCTGTCATATTCATTTACACGTATAAAAAATGGAAGACTTCAGGTAGATCATAAATCTACCTCAGACTGCTAACTTTCTGCAGGCTAACTTTGGCTTTTCCTTTTTTTGCATCTTAACAGAACCATTAGAGGAAAGATTACAACTGGACAGATTTCAGGCTTATTGACTGGATATCAGTTCTGTATACATAAATAAATATAAAATTGCATTTTCATAGTTTTCTTTGCCTATTATGTACTAAAATTCCTCAAGGTACAACTGTAAAAAAGATTGAAAATATGTGTGGTTTTGGTATAATACTAATGGCCTTACTATGCAGTTGCTAGGGTTCTTGGCATGTTTTTAAGTGTTTTATTATGTTCTGAATAGTTTTTACCAAGTTGCTATGTGGTTGCTAGGATGTTCTGAATAGTTTTGAGTACTGCAGTTGTTAGGGAGTTCTAAATAGCCTTTAGCATGTTGCTAGGATGTATTAAATAGTTTTAAGTGTTGCTATGCAGTTGCTATGGTGTTCTGAATGTTTGCACCACGTTGCTATGTAATTGCTATGGTATTCTCAATATTTGCCATGCATTTGCTAGGGTGTTTCGAATGTTTTTTCCATGTTGCTATGCAGTTGCTAAGGTGTTCTGGATGTTTTTACTATGTTGCTGTGTGGTTGCATGCTTTTTAGATTGTTGCTATGCAGTTGCTAGGGTGTTCTAAATAATTTTTAGGGTGTTGCTATGAGATTGCTAGAAAATTCAGAGTGGTTTGTAGAATGTTGCTATGCAGTTACTAGGGTGTTCTTCATGGTTTACAGCATGTTGCTATGTGGTTGCTATGGTGTTCTGAACATTTTTACCATGTTGCTATACAGTTGCTAGGGCATTTTGAGTGTTTTTACATGTTGCTGTGTGGTTGAGACATTTGGAATATTGCTATGTTGTCGCTAGGGTGTTCTGAAAAGCTTTTAGCATGTTGCTATGCAGTTCCTAGGGCATTCTAAATGTCTTTACAATGTTGCTATGCAGTTGCATAGTTCTGAATGTTTGTATAGTGTTGCTATGCAGTTGCTAGGGTGTTCTGCATGGTTTACATAGCATTGTATGCAGTTGCTAGGGGTGTTCTAAATAGCTTTTAGCATGTTGCTATGCAGTTGCTAGGGTGTATTAAATAGTTTTGAGTACGTTGCTATGCAGCTGTTAGGGTGTTCTAAAAAGCATTTAGCATGTTGCTGTGCAGTTGCTAGGGTATTTTGAATAGTGCTGAGCATGCTGCTACGCAGTTGCTAGGGCATTCTAAATGTATTTACCACATTGCTATGCAGTTGCTAGGGTGTTCTCAATGTTTCCAACACATTCCTATGCAGCTGCTTGGTGTTCTGAATGTTTGTATAGTGTTGCTATGCAGTTGCTAGTGTGTTCTGGATAGTTAACAGCATGTTGCTAGGATTTTTTAGAATATTGCTGTGATGTTGCTAGGAAATTCTGAGTGATTTATAGAATGTTGCTTTTTCTAGGGTGTTCTAAACATTTTACCACATTGCAATGCAGTTTCTAGGGTGTTAAAAAGCTTTTAACAGTTGTTGCTTGGGAATTCTGAGAGTGTATAGAATGTTGCTATGCAGTTGCTAGGGTGATCTGCATGGTTTTTTAGAACATTGCTATGCAGTTGCTAGGGTGTTCTGGATAGTTTTAGTATGTGGCTGTGTGGTTGCATGCTTTTTAGATTGTTGCTATGCAGTTGCTAGGGTGTTCTACATTGTTTACAACATGTTGCTTTGCAGTTGCTAAGGTGTTCTGTATGAGAGGAAATTCTGTGAGAGGAAATTCTGAGTGGTTTGTAGAATGTTGCTCATGCAGTTGCCAGGGTGTTCTGAATTTTTTACAATGTGTTGCTAGTGTTCTGAATTTTTTACCATGCTGTCATGCAGTTGCTAGGGTGCTCTATATAGTGTTTAGGATGCCGCCATTAGTGGAAATTCTGAAGTGGTTTGTAGAATGTTGTCATGCAGTTGCTAGGTGTTCTACATGGTTTACAACACGTTGCTATGTGGTGACTAGGGTGTTCTGATTTTTTTTACCATGTTGCTGCGTTGCTAGGGTGTTTTGAGTGTTTTACGGTACCACGCAGTTGTTGGGAATTCTGATAGGTTTTGTAGAATGTTGCATGCAGTTGCTAGGGTGTTCTACAAGGATTACAGCAGCTTGCAATGCAGTTGCTAGGGTGTTTTTTTTGTTTGTTTTTTTTTTACCATGTTGCTATACAGTTGCTAGAGTGTTCTATATATGTTTTAGGATGCTGCTATGAGAGGAAATTCTGAGTGGTTTGTAGAATGTTGCTATGCAGTTGCTAGGGTGTTCTACATGGTTTACAACACATTACTATGTGGTGGCTAGGGTGTTCTGAATTTTAACCTTTTTTTACCTTGTCTGGATTTTTTACCATGTTGCTATGCAGTTGCTAGGGTGTAAAAAGCTACTGAGCTATCACAATTTAGTCAAAAAATGCTGCATAAGTTGATAGCATCTTGATCATTGATTTGTTACCCATTTTCCATACTGCAGGTTTTGCGGCCTTACTTGAACCGTTCTCCTCGGTCTGCAGCATTGACAGCTACTTGGAAAGATTTGTGCTGCTCAGAAACAATTATAGGTCATAAATGCATCAGCGGGAAGGAGCTGCGGGGATGAAAGCCGAAAGCCTCTTATTTTAGTTTCACAGCGATGTCGGAGTCCTTTTATCATGCGCTCAGAGACTGACCAGATTTCGTGACGTGGCCTCCTTAAGATGTTTGATATTGTTTTGTTCCCTGCGCCACCATGTAGTCAGTGTGTTTGCGGTCCAGACCAGAGCCGTGCGCTTTATAATTGGTTTAACTTGAACAAGACCAGCTGTGCAATAAAGCAGCAAAGCCGTGTGAAGAAACCCACGGTAACGGGTGTCTGTAGATCCTTCTGGATCACAATCCAGCATGTGCAGAAAAAGATTTCACATCTGTGCTAGAAGTATGAGTTCGTAACATTTATTAAAATAAATTGAAAGACATGTTGACACCACATGAATGCCTGTGAGATCTCTGTGCCACAGATAAGCTGTCCTCCAATCAGCACGCAGGATCTTTTTCCCTCCTCCAATCAGCCAACAGCACACCTTACTCTCCTCCAATCAGAATGCAGCATATTTTCCTCCCCTCCAATCAGCACGCAGACACTACTCAAGCGATGACTGGGTTAATTTTATCCTCAACGATCTCACAAGCATTTCTCAAGTTAAATCATGTAGCAACTGAATAACGATAAACACATGCTTAATTTCTCATTCAGCAGACTGTTGTCCTAAAGGGAAGAATGCTGTTTATGGTGCCTAGAGCCAATTTCATATCACTCAGTGAAATTATATGCAAATCACCATAATAAGCAGGGAACACGTTTATCTAATCTGTTCTTTGTATCTGATTTACAGAGATGTTTTTTCCAAGAATGCCAAAACAACATGTTTCTCTTAATTAAATGAGACACTAGACAATGAGAACATTGTGTTTGTCTTTATTTCTGCTCGGAGTTGTCAATTAACTGAAATGTTGAATTCATTTGCATCCGAAATGGTTTAAATTGCCGTCAAGCTAACTAGCTACAAATGTGCAGAAACCTCTGAACTACATTCATCCGAGGACTCTCTGAGAACTTCATCATTATCTGTCTGAAGAACACCTGGAGGCGACGCACGGTAATCACGCAGGGCGGGACGTTCTGTCTGCACGCAACTGCAGTTAACCCTTCGTGCCCTCTAGAAAGGAAAGAACATAAATCCATGTTTCCGTCATGAAGTCATGCGGTCGTAATCTAAACTGTAATCATCATTGAACATGTTGGCTCTCTCTCTTAAGGCAAGTTCACACAACGAATGATAACTATATTAACATCTGCACCAATGGACAAAACGTTCTGTTTATTAAACAATCTTTAATAAAGTTGAGTGGATTCTGATTGGCTGTCAATGTTTTGTTGTTAATCAACTGAAAAAAAAATCACTCTAAAAGTGATTCTAAGATATCGCTCTTCTATTTATAGAGCTTAATCAGGTTAGACACGAATGAAAACAAGGAAAAACGTAGGTTTGATTTTGGCAGTGGTTTGGATATTTGGACAATTTAGTAGTCGCTGGATATTGGTAGCGTCCCTACTAAATTCTAACCTTTGAAAATCATAACAAGCGATTTTGAAACTGTAGTTCTCTTCTTAAATATGAAGACAACAGGCAACAGATTAATGAGTTAAATGTAACTTATTTTGTCTTCTGGGAAACATGGAAGTACCTTCTGTAGCTTCTGAAGGGCAGTACTGAATTAAAAAAAAAATGTAGACAAAATAATAATTTACACATCGCCATTCTGTTCAAAAGTTTTCAACCCCCAGCTCTTAATGCATCTTGAGCATTTTTTCTGGAACATCAGTGAGCATTTGAACCTTCTGTAATAGTTGCATATGAGTCCCTCAGATGTCCTCAGTGTGAAAAGATGGATCTCAAAATTATATAGTCATTGTTGGAAAGGGTTCAACTACACAAAATGCTGTAAAACCAATCTTCAGTTGGTTCTTCAATTTTCTGAAGAACAGTGGGCAGTTTAATTGTTCAGGACAAACAAGGGACTCATGAACTAAACAAAAAACACAGCTGTGGATCATTCAGGTAACAACACGGTATTAAGAATCTTTTAGACGGGGTCATTATTATAAATTAAGTTATAATTTTTTCTTGTGGACTATATCTTTTATGTGAAACATAGTTTTCAGGGCAGTACAAAATAAAAAATAACATGCATTTTGTACGATCCCTCTTATTTTTGTAAAATAATTAACATTTTGCAGATTCTGCAGGGTGTATGCAAACTTTTGACCTCAACTGTACATATCCACATACCAGTACAATTGCCTGAAGAACTGTTGCATATTAGCTATAGTAGTATTTACTTAGATACATGTGGAAAATATACACAAACACTGACTCAATATGCCACAAATTAGCACACACCTTAAGTCAGTTTGTGATCCTAACCGATGCAAGCAACAAAATGTTTCCTTTATGCAAAGTCATGTATTAACACCACAAAGACATGTTCACACCTAGAACAATAACTGTAACTATAATGTATTTAATACACATTCTAATTTTACAATAGGGAAGTAAACACAATTTATATTTACTTTTATGCAAAGTGCCCTTCACTGCATTCAAGGCACATTTGATCAGTTTTTGCTTTCCGTACAATGTAATGTCACTTTGGATAAAAGCATCTGCCAAATGTAAAACTATATCCAGTGACTGCTAAATTGTCCCTAACAATAATTTTCAGACAAGTAAATATATGTAACCACTGCTGTTGTAATTTAGAATAGCCACATCCGAAAGTCATACCATTGATATTACCGGCGAAGTTAATGTATATGCCTAGAAAACGGTGCACTTTAAAGAAATACATGGGCGGAGTAACAACATATAAGGTAGCCTAAGTGTTTAAAACACATTTGAGTTTAATGATAAAGTTTACCCTCTTTAACTTTATGTTGTTAAGTTGTTTTGTTTTTAGTTGCTTCTCTCATTCTACATAGAATAATAAACAGTTGCACAGCTCCTCATATGGAGTGTTTCGTATTAGCAGTAAAGTGATTACCTCACCTGAATATATTAGAGTATGTCCTAACCTAAAAAAATCACAACTTTTCATTTTCCGTCAGTCTTAGTACATGATGTAACTACAGAAGAGTTAAGTTTTAAATAGGAAAAATATCGAAACTCTTTGGCCATTTTTGAATAAGATGCTAACAGTCTAATCAGATTCAATGATCTATGCTAAGCTATGCTAAAAGTGCTACTGCCAGACCTGGAGATCGACTGAATGGATTTGAAAACTTTAAAACTCAACTGTTTAACTATAGGGGAGTTGGAAAATAAGCCTACTTTCAAAAAAAGTGGAGTGATCCTTTAAGCTGTAAACTACACTTACCATTATTATTATTATTTTAATCTGGCAACACTAAAAACATGGTTATTAGTTCACTTAAAGTTTTGTTTTTATAACTGCTGCCTTAATGGTTTGATGTTTTCTACTGTTTAATTTAAAAATAAACAATTAAGAAAAAGAAAGAGAGAACAAAAAAGAAAATTGAGATACATCCCACCCAGCACCAGACATCATTTGGACATCGTTTTTTGGGCTAAATCAAGTCAGCCCGTCATGGACTTCTTTTAGCCCAAAAATCGACGTTAAAAATTGGTCGTTGTTTGGTCCGTCGGATTTAGTCCTAATTTAGCCCAAAAATTGACGTTGAAAATTGGTCTTTGTTTGGTCCGTCTAATTTTGGTCCAAATTTGCCCCAAAATCGACGTTGAAAATTGGTCGTTGTTTGGTCCGTCGGATTTAGTAGTAATTCACATCCGGGAGAGTTGCTCGTGTGCGAGCCTCACCCATTTTAAATATTTTTTATAGACGCCATTTTCTTTCCTCGCGATGCGGAGCATATGAGGACGGGAAACAACGAAATGAAGTGTTTAATCTTACGCACAAAATGTGTTTTGTAATATCATATCGTTTTATAACGATATTAATGTGCTGTATGCCGCTAAACTTTTCTCAAAGACATTTTTCCACTCGCCATGCGGAACAGACCAGAGCGCTGTGCAATTAATGTTACCCCTAAACTTTTTCTTTGAGATGTTCCGAATTCCCGATCTAAATCAAATGATTCGCGATCCACGCTCCATAAGTCCCGATCTGAACAATGATTCGCGAACCATCATTTTAGATCGGGACTTTGGAGCAGGGATCGCGAATCATTCAGTTCGCGAAATTGTTTGCGAACGCGCTCCAAAGTTCCAATCTAAATCAAATCATTCGCGGTACACTCTCCGAATTAACCACCTGAATCAAATGATTCGGGATACACAAAGTTCCGATTTAAATCGAATGATTGGCGAACCCGCTCTTGAAGTTCCAGTTTAAATCAAATGATTCGCGATCGGCCCTCCGAAGTCTGAATAATGATTCACAACCATCATTTCACATCGGGACTTCGGGACGTGGTTTGTAGACCATTAAATTATATTTGAATATTTAAAGTATGTTTGAATATTTGATATTTGAAGCCTTTTTAAATTACAGGCCATGTCGAAATTAAAAAATGAATGGCTTTTTTATCTGTTATTTGGCTAGTGGATCGCTTGAAATGAATGATCAAAGTCACGCGCTTGAATCAACGGGAGCCATGCCAGCGTAAGTGACTCACTTCGTTGATTTGGTTTGTCTGTTTAGCTTTTCACGTCTTCAGCTATGTTTGTATGGCACTGTCAGTACTGGCTTATCTCGTTAGTTTTATGAGATTAACTGAAATAAGCAAAAAAGTATGATGTTTACGAACAAAATATCCACATTCCAAACATCCAACACAAATCTACGAACATTCAGGTGAGGTGTTTACTGCTAACTAGTGAAACACTGCGTCCATTGTTACTCCCCCCATGTATTTCTTCAAAGCGCATCGTTTTCTAGCATATACTTTAACTTCTCCGGTAATATCAGTGGTATGACATATTTCAGATGTGGCTGAAATCACAACAGCAGTAGTTACATATATTTACTTGTCTGAAAATTACTGCTAGGGACAATTTAGCAGTCGCTGGATATAGTTTTACATTAGGCAGATGCTGTTGTCCAAAGTGACTTATATTGTAGGGAAAGCAAAAAACTGATCAAATGTGCCTTGAATGCAGTGAAGGGCACTTTGCATAAAAGTAAATATAAATTGTGTTTACTTCCCTATTGTAAAATTAGAATGCTTATTAAATACATTATAGTTACAGGTGTGCACATGTCTTTGTGGTGTTAATACATGACTTTGCCTAAAGAAAACATTTTGTTGCTTGCATCGGCTAGGATCACAAACGGACTTAAGGTGTGTGCTGATTGGGGGCATATTGAGTCAGTTCTTGTGTATATTTTCCACATGTATCTAAGTACCAGAGCTAATATGCAAATTCTACCAGTTCTTCAGGCAATTATACTGGTATGTGGATATGTACAGTTGAGGTCAAAAGTTTGCATACACCTTGCAGAATCTGCAAAATGTTCATTATTTACCAAAATAAGAGGGATTGTACAAAATGCACATTTTTTTGTTTGTTTTGTTTTTTTTGGTACTGACCTGAAAAATGTTTCACATAAAAGATGTTTACATATAGTCAACAAAAGAAAATAATAGTTGAATTTATAAAAATTACCCTGTTCAAAAGTTTACATACACTTGATTTTTAATATTGTGTTGTTACCTGAATGATCCACAGCAGTGTTTTTTTTTGTTTAGTCATAGTTGTTAATAAGTCCCTTGTTTGTAAACTTTTGACCTCAACGGTACATCTTTTAAAATAATCTCTAGAGTGGCTATATTCATTTCTTCCATTCACAATGCATTCTTCCAATAGCTGTCTGAATCATCCAGGTGGTTTTGAGATGGGCTGTCATGTTATTTTTTGAGGTCTGTGGTTTCCCATGTACACTTTTAGTGTTTTTGGTGAATTCTTGAGCGCTTTTAAAAATGTAGCTTTTTGAATGAATTGTGTCATATAAAGCTTTTGGCAAGTTATATTGTGTAATACTGTATGCATTATTGATCAGAATTTGATCTGTTTGAAAGGAAGACCCAATGCTCTTTGATGTTGTGCTGACGATGTCTGTATGTTGTCTCCCTCTTGTGTTCACTGAATGTTACTGACTACAAATCTTCAAAAAACCTCACGTTATCAATATTAATCAATGCTTTTATTTCTTACACAAACATTACAGTGCATACATTTAAAATATTTCCCTGAAAACCTTAAAACTGTTTTAAAAGTGCATGTATAGAATATAAAAAAATCCATTTATGTAGAATATGAAAATATACTTTTTAAGTTTTTAAATTGCAGCATTTATATCACTTGCACATTCTCGTGTCAAACAGCAATAGTAGGCAGTTTGTATTTGAGTATTTTACAGTTCTGATTTGCAATCGGCTCAAGTCTTGTAAAGAAATGCATTCAAGTTACTTTTTTTTTTTTATCTTTTTTATGTTTTTGTTGCACAGCTGCTCACTTTAACAGTCCATTCTGCATTTGTCCATCAGCACCTGCTGACTTTTGACTTACAAAAAGTGAAACTCCTCTGAAGCCGCAACGATGAGGAGGTACAGTTCCTGTGGTGGAGATGAAACACACCTGCCCACCATGGCTTAACCGCTCGATGCAGATAAACAAGAAGTGGTGGAGCTGAGGCGTGGTTTCTTGCCGTTCTTCGGTTCGGGCTGCGGGCTGGTGCTCAGGGATCGTACCTTGTTGAAGCTGTTGCGCAGGCTGCTATGTCGACTCCCGGAGGTGCTGGACGTCTCCTTGGTCATGAAGGTCTTGGGGTCGCAGAGTCCCGCCTTCAGACACCAGCAGCACAGGAGCGTCCCGATGGCTTTGCGCACCTCCAGGCTGCCGAACGAGTAAATGAGCGGGTTCATGGCCGAGTTGAGCACGGCCAAGGCGATGACCCATTCAGGATTGAAGAGCGTGCTACAATTGCGAGAGTAGCAGAAGTAATCCACCAGCAGGAGGACAAACAAAGGACCCCAACAAACCATGAAGACCCCAACGATGGAGATGACGGCCTTCAGGAGGCGCAGCGAGCGCTTGCGGCTGCGTACCAATATGGTGTCGGTGCTACCGCGGACGTGGCAGTAGATGGCGAAATAGAGAGCGCCGATCGTGAGCAGGATTATGAAGAAGATGACCAGGGCGAACAAGATGTAGCTCTTGGAGTAGAGCGGCAGCAGCGTGGAGCAACTTTTCAGGTCGCAAACGCAGTTCCAGCCCATCAGGGGAAGGAATCCGATCACGAGCGCTGTTGCCCAGCAGAGTACCATCATTATGTAGATCCGGTAAGTCTTTGTGGTGGTTTTCTGGTGGACGGGCTTCATCATAGTGGCGTAGCGCTCTACTGCAATCAAGAGCAGGCTAAATATGGACGCCGCCAAGGCTACAAACAGAAGTCCTTCGCGGAATAACCACAGGACCGGGCTTAGCTTGAAGGTGCGGTCACCGGACATGCAGATGTTGACCACGTAGGCGGTTCCCGTCAGCAGGTCACTCAATGCGATGTTGGCGATGCACATGAATATCCAGCGATGGCGCAGACGGACGCCGAACAGCACTGCCAGCAGCACCAGGAGGTTCTCCAGGATGATCATGACACTGAAGCCCAGGAACAGGACGCTGGCGGCGCTCATGCCCTTCTTTGAGGGCTTGCGGTGGTGGAGGCGTCCGGTGAAGTTGTAATGCTCCAGGATGAGACTGCTGCTGCTGCTGGTCCAGTTGTAGATGTCTGGACAGGAAGAGGCGGAGCAGTGGGAACGAAGGACCTCCATGGCGTGAGAAGCAGGAACGTGGAGTTGAATCTCACTGGGGTCGATTCAGTCTTCAGTGCAATCGGACTCCAGGCAATCAGACTCCGGCTTCTCAGGAATATCCGTGCCCTCTCGGAACGACCTGATGGAAGACAGTTGATTTGTTTTTATTGGGTTCATGGACTAAATCTGAAATGTAAAATTTCCATACACTCTTAAAAATACAGTTTCAGAAAGCATAGAAAAACCATTTTGGGTTCCCCAAAGAAACTTTCAGTAAACTGTGTGAAGAACAATTTAAAATTCTAAAGAATCTTTTTCCACTCGTACAGTGGAACGATTCCATGAATGTTGAAGCTTCTTCATGGAACCATTAGTGCCTTTAAAGAACCAAAATAAAGAAACTGTGTTTAAGAGTGTAAGTATGTGTTTAAGTATGCTAAATGAGGGTCATCATGATTGGTAAAGTCTTCACCCCAAAGGGGGTTTTATCAAGCTACCCTCCTAACACGTGGTTGTAAAAACCCCTCTTGCTTTAAAACCCCTCTTGTACATTACAGGGACTGTCCCGCTGGGACAAGTGTCTTGGTCAAGTGCACAGTGGTGTCATCTCAAGAGTAGAGCTGCAAAACGATTAGTCGCGATTAATCGATTCAAAATAAAACTTTATGTTTACATACTGTGTGTGCACTGTGTATATTTATATACACATATGTATATATTTTTTAAAAAATTCAATGTATTTGTATGTAAACACTTCTATATAATTTATATTATATATAAATATTTTATATATAAATTAACGTAATGTAGACATGTATGTGTGTGTATTTATATATACATAATAAATATAAACACCTATAGTATGCAAATATAAACTTTTATTTTGAATCAATTAATCACGACTAATCGTTTTGCAGATTTTTAACCACTACCCGTCCACAAAATACAGAATAGTGCCAAAAACGTAAAGAATTTTTATAATATACATTTTATATTATATTTAAATTATATATTTACATTATATATTAAATTATATATTTTGAAGTAAACCAAAACAATTGTTTTTAACCCTTTGAGCGGTACGGTCCCACATATGGGATTCTATTTTCTGTGCCCCTGGGAGTACGGTCCCACATATGGGATTTAGAACGTTCGGTGACGTCACGCAACTGCCAAATTCAAACTGTGTTTTCGCGCGTTGGCTGGCGCTGAGCCAGAGAGAAACGCTTGCTGCGCTTGTCATATAATCACAATTATGCAGTGTTTTCAACGACTTAATGTTTATTTAAAGTTTCAGTAATTTAAATACACATAAGTAATAGTAAAACAATACATTTTGAGTTTGTAAAATGTAAATTACTGTAAATCCAGCTGACAGGGCTCTCTGAACGACAGCGCGAAAAAACATGGCGGCGCCCATCTCACGTTATAGATCACGATCCAGATCATTTATAAAGGTTTTAAAACGGCAAAATACACTCACTTACACGTATTCGTGAATCGGAATATCAGATAGTTGAAGACATGGTAAGCAAGTGTGTGAATATTTTTAATAAAAAAGGAAAAACGAAATAAAAGCGATACGTCTGTCATACAGCGCTATAGTGGCTGTGGTGTCAATCATGACGCGTCGCCATGGAAACAATAAAGTGAACGTTCTAAAATAACGTTTGCCTAAAAAAAACTCACTCTGGGGGGTCAGATAGAATATTTTAAACTCACCAGTGAAAGGGTTAAGATTTAAAAATGTTATTTTAGAAGTAAACACGTCATGAGCTTGACCTAGTTTAATGCTGCCTTAATGGTTTGATGTTTTCTACTGTTAAATTAAAAACAAAAAAAAAAAAAGATTTGAGATTCGCATCATAAATCATATGATTCGCAATCCATGCTCAGCTAGTCCCCTATCTGAATAATGATTCATAAACCATCATTTCAGATCGGGACTTCGGAGCACGGATTGCAAATCATTCAATTCGCAAACCGATTTGTGAAGTTCCTTCCTCCTCTTTTGATCAGAATCAAAAGATTCATGAACTTACTCTGAAGTCCCGATCTAAATCAAATGATGCACGATAAACCCTCCGAATTCCCGATATGAATCAAATGATTCGGAATACGCCAAGTTCCGGTCTGCATCGAATGATCCGCAAACCCGCTCCTAAGTCCCGATCTAAATCAAATGATTCGCGATCCGCTTTCTGAAGTTCTGATCTAAGTCAAAAGATTCATAAACCCACACTGAAGTTCCATTTTAAATCAAATTATTCGCGATCTGAGCTTTGTGAATCATTCAATTTGCAAAATGAGTTGCGAATCGACTCCAAAGTTCCGATCTGAATCAAAAGATTCACAAACTTGCTGCAAAGTTCCAATCTAAACAAAATGATTCACGACATGCGGTCCAAATTCCCAATATGAATCAAATGATTCGGGATACGCAAAGTTTTGGTCTAAATCATATGATTTGCCATCCTGCTCAGAAGTCCCGATCTAAATAGAATGATTCGCAATCTGCTCTCTGAAGTTCCGATCTGAATCAAGAGTTTCACAAACCCGCACTGAAGTTCCAATTTAAATCAAATGATTCGCGATCTGCACTTTGTGTATCATTCATTTCGCAAAATTATTTGCGAACCTGCTCTGAAGTTCCAGTCTGAACCAAAAAATTCACAAACTCACTTCGAAGTTCCAATCTAAATCAACTGATTCACGACATGCGCTCCGAATTCCCGATATGAATCAAATGATTTGGGATATGCGAAGTTCCGGTCTATATCAAATGATTCGCGAACCCACTCCGAAGTCTCGAACTAAATCAAATGATTTGCGTCCACTGTCTGAAATTCCGATCAAATGATTCACCATACATACTCTGAATTCCCGATATGAATCAAATCATTCGGGATACATAAAGTTCTGGTCTATATCAAATGATATACAAGCCTGCTCCGAAATCCCGATCTAAATCAAATGATTTGCAATACGCGATTTCAAGTCCTGATCTAAATCAAATATGTGATTTGAAGAACTGATCTGAATCAAATGATTAACAATGCACGATCTGATAGGAGTGCTCTGAAACAGTGGATCTTTTTGCAACGTAATGGTTTAAGTGATTTTGAGTTTCGAAAAGCTCCATTTCACCCATCACTACATGTGCTTTTTAAAATCATCACAAGCAATGTCAAAATTCGAAAATGCATGGCTGATGGAAAACTTCTATTTTTATTGGGCTCATGGACTAAATTTGAAGCTTAAAATTTCCAAACACAGTTTCCAAAAAGGAAACTATTTTGGGTTCCCCAAAGAACCTTTCTTTGAAAAGTTCTTAAAAGAATCGTTCTCTTCTTAGTTTGAAGAACATTTGAAAATTCTAAAGAACCTTTTTCCACTTTAAAGAACTTTTTTTCGTGCAATAGAAAGATTCCATGAATGTTGCAGGTTCTTTATGGAACCATCAATGCCATTCAAAAAACAAAATAAGAACCTATTTTAAAGTGTATGCTAAATGAGAATGTGTTAAATCTTTGTTTTTACCAAGCTACCCTGCTAACAAGTGGTGTTAAAAACCCAACTTGCTTTAAAATTGACCTCACATTACAGGGACCGTCCCGGTGGCACAAGTGCCTTGCTCAAGTGCACAATGGTGTCATCTCAAGAGTTGATCTTTGTGGTGCCTGTTTCGGTTGCTAGATTTTTAACCACTAGATTACACCACCACCCACAAAAAAACTGAATTTGATTTTATTTTTTAAAATATTGGTTTTTTTTAAGCAAACCAAAAAAAAAAGTTTTAAAAATGATATTTTAGAAGAGAAGTAAATGCTTCATGAGCTTGACCTAGTTTAATCTCCGCATGTGTAAAGTAGATTTAAATATCCTTAGTTTCACTACTGCACTTGTGGTTAAGGGGCTATCTGAGCGTGGCATTTTTAAAGAGCCGACACGTGACTGTGCAAAGCATAACTGCAATAAATAAATCAATCGCTAAATTAATAAATAAATGAATAAATTAATGTTAAATTTTAATGCAAAAATTATAATTTATATATATATATATATATATATTATTTAAACTACATAATATAAATGCACAACATGTTTGTTTAAATTACTACTAAATAGTTCACAATAAATAATGCATACATATTTAAAAAAATTATTATTATTATTAATTTTTTAATAAAATTAATACAATGACATTTTGCTGGTGCATCTTTACTCACCTCTTTTTAGTGATGCTGGTGTAAGAGTTATTGAGCCATGCTCTGATGCAGAAAGCTTGAGTGCTAGCTCTCTGAACGATTATATACCCTGCAGTAACAAGGAAGGAAGCCTTCTTGCAGATATTTGACACACCCAATGGAGAAAGCAAAAATTTTCAGTTTCTACACTTTCTAAAATGCACAATTGTGACATCTTCCCAGAAAGTGTACAAATCATGGATTCCCATCAGAAAATGCAGGCTGCATTGCGTGCGTAAGGATTTGGCAACGAATATAGTACATATTGAGGAAGATCTGTCGTCGTGAACCCTTTGCAAAAACATGCAGTGAAATATAATAAAAAATAAATTACAACTGAAATAAAACAACAACACAAAACTTGAAAAAAAAAAAATCATAAAATGCAGACACTAAATGCATGTAAATAAAAAACGACTAATTATTATGCCTTCAAATTATTACACAATTTACAATTTTACATGCGCAACATATTTAACACTGCAGCAAATGGACATTAATAATGTAATACTACTAGAGGAAGTCATTGTGGCAGTTTCTAGTCGGCACGTGTTGCAGTAGTGAAACGTTTTGATGCGACACGAATATTCTTACAACAACTTTGAAGTTGCTATAACTGATATTTCTCAGAAGTAAGTCAGTCAGAAAACAGGAAGACCTGATGACCTAGTAAAGTGGCCTCCTCCCTTACTGTTTTCAGTTCACCTCATCCAGCTGGGTGGAAATACACACACACGTATGTTAATATAGACATTGCAGAGACTATCACCTAACCTCAAAACTGCGCATCACAGAAACATTTGAATTAAATTTAAAAAAAAAAATGCGCCTTATAGGCCAGTAAAATGTCCTCACTACATCACAAACATGAATATTTCAGATAGGCACTGATCCATTATATTCACCTGTAATCTTTATAAAGCTAGTAACCATTTTTTTTTTCGTAAGTCGTGTGAAAACGACCTGATTTGGTCCCTTTTTGTCTATGCATCAGTTCTTCCCTTTCATCCAGAACGGTTTAAAATAAATCAGTGGAAATGCCTAGTTTCTTTTCTTAATTTCTGTTTTGTGTTAAACGTTGTAAAAGTTGGTTTAAGATAAAGGAGGGGGGCCTTTCTGAAACTACCACATCCTGAGGTAAGAAACAACACCCTTCACAGCTACCAACGCCCTGTCGTCACTGCGCAACGAAAATAAAAAAAAAAGTGTTATCAGACAAAGCCACAAAAATAGAAAACTGTGTCACTATTAAAGTTGATCGCGTAAGCACAAACGGAACCTGCGTTATAAGCGAGTTGTTTACATTTTCTGAAAAGTTTCGGCCTTACTGTAAAAAGCTGCACAGCAAACCAAAATGTGTTATATGGTTGTTTTATCTGTATGAATGAAGTCTACGGAGTTGTCTTTCAATGCAAACTCTCTGAAACAAATACATAAATATTTGGATGAATTTACACTGACCGTAAAACCTTTCTTTTTTTTTTTTTAACTAAAAACGTTTGCATTTCCTAACAAAACGTCTGTAAATGCATGAGTTCCTTTATCAGTGTTGTGTAAAATCATCCACAGATTTACCTCATGGAATTAGTTGATGAATGAATAAAAAGAGCTGGAATCTACACCAAGAAACTCAAATATAAAAGTTTCTATTTGCACTGCATCTTTCCCTCAGTTTGTGTTATTTCGGAGATTTCGTGACTTTACGATTTAATTCAAATGTGTGGAAAAAATATACTAATAAAGTGTCAGTACATGCGAATTAGCACATGTATTGTAAGTCATTCATCTTCCTACACCTTCAAACATTTACGTTACGCTCTAGCGTGTCAAACAAGCCATTTGTTTGTCTGGTCCGACAGACTTGCGTGGGCGTTTTTCAGGATATCTTATTTCATACTGACATCTAACGGTAATTAAATGTATTTACATTTGAGTTTTTTCAGACAAGCTGTACTACTCATATTTAACCGCAAGGGTTTGCTCTCTGCACATCTTTATCAGACCGACAGCTCTTAGAAAGTCTGTAGTCTATACAAAACCTAATGTTATTGTGGTTTATTGCGAAAACGTTTGCGGAGTTCAACGTGAGTAACGCAAAATAATAATATAAGTAGAAATTTTACTAAAGTAAGTAATATTTACAATCAAAATAAGACTATAACCAGAATACAAAAAGAAAATACAGATAATTTACTGACCCTCAGGCCATCCAAGATGTAGATGAGTTTGTTTCTTCATCAGATTTGGAAAAATGTAGCATTAAGTCACTTGCTCACCAATGGATGTGAATGCATGCCGTCAGAATGAGCGTCCAAACAATAATTTACAAGTAATTTACACCTCTTCTGTCCATCAGTTAACATCTCTGTGAAGCAAAAAACTGCATGTTTGTGAGACCCAAATCCTTCATTAAGGCGTTTTTAACTTATAAGTCCAAAGTCCATAAAACACTTCCTCCAGTGGAAATGTCCGTTTAGTTGTTTTCTAACATAAAAATCCATCAACATAGCTGTTTTTGGACTGAAAGCAATTCTGTGGGTAGGGTGACTCATGTTTTAGTTGAGGGAAAACAGGGGAAAATGGTGTATTTGATTATTACAAACACAAACTTTACCAACTTTTCACCTCACAAGACGTTCATTGATAGACTGGAGTGGTGTCGATTATTTGTGGACTTTTTTTGTTAGATGTTTTCATCAGCTGTTTGGGCGTCATTCTGACAACACTCATTCACTGCAGTAAGGCTGTCAAACGATTAATCGTGATAATTTGCATGCAAAAAAGTTTGTGTTTACATAATATACGTGTGTGTACTGTGTATATTTATTTATTTATTTATGTATATAGGAATACACACAAATGCAAGAGAAGTCTTTATATTTATATACATAATATTCAAAATTTCTGTATATGTACATACCAAATAAATTGAATGTAAATATATAGGTCTATACATATACATATATATATTTTTAATTTGCATAAATGTATGTGTGTATTTATATATACACAATTAATATACACAGTACACACATATTTTATGTAAACACACACTTTCATTTGCATGCGATTAGCCGCGATTAATCGTTTGACAACCCTGCATTGCAAAGGCTTCATTGGTGAGCGGTTCATGTAAGGATACATTTCTCCAAATCTGATAAAGAAACAAACTAGATGGCCTGAGGATGAGTACATTTTTAGCATATTTTCATTTTAGGCGAACTATACCTTTAAGGAACAACAACCGCGTAGTATAGCCGTAGTTCCCATTGATCCGATAGGCGGCGCTGTTCAGCATCTCCTCACACGAGAGAAGTTTTCCCTCACTGTGTGGTTGTACAGACCTCCAGCACAAAGCTCACAGATCACATTCACTGTGTCCGTGTGTCCTCTCCGGACTCATATCGGTGTGTTATGTTTTTAAAGAGACCTCAGGGGTGGAAATAAACCTGTCTGAATGAGTTTGATGAAGAGGCGATCTGTTGGATGAAGAGGAGGAGCCGCATACACGTATGCACAACACACGGAGACAATCGACCAGCTGGCACATTTATTAAGTTATTAAACATGAGACGCTTCATTCGGCACAACAAACACACATCAAGGTAAGTTCAACGGCTGGTTTGATTATTTCATTTATTCGAGTCTTTTTAGCCTCGCTGCGGCGAATAAAACTTTCCGGGTGGCTGGAAGTCAAAAGGCTTTTGTTTCAAACCCCCAAACAACATTTCTAAACTAAAATACTTAAATATAATCATGGCAAAATAGCGGTTTAGCTCAAAGCTAACTCAAAGTAACGTTAACAAAAGATAAAAGATCCTTTTGCGGCGAAAACTCTCAAAATAAAACGAACTTCCCGGATTGAGCTTTTGTTAGATTCACACAGTGTGTCCGGCTACAATGTACTTTTCATCTTTCATTTCCCGCCTTGTTCTTGTTGTTCATTATACATCTGATCTTCTAGTTTCATTTCAGTCTATGATTTATGATCTGTACACAATCTGTGCTCCGTAAATGAACTGAATGGATATAAACGCCGTCGCGATCTCCGGTTGAACCTCCTACTTGTTGCATTGTGTTTCATTGTGTTGTCATATGTCATAATACAATGGGATATGTTAGAAATACTGTTTATGGTCACATTTAGGTTTACGACCACAAGTGTTCACGTATAACGTAAAAACACAACGCGCTTAAACGCTTTAAAAACTCATTATTGTTTTTGGAAAAACCAATGGGATGGTGGTCATTGCCTGGACTTTAGGATTGGCCGTTTTTTTTCCAACTCTGAATGACTTCTGTCCTCCTACTGTGGAAAAACCCCATCATCATCAAGAACAGAAACTTGACAGGAAGCGAGAGAAGTAATTTTGACGTGTCATGTGTTCGCGTTAAAGGTTTTCAAAGTAATTTTTGTTTGTGAACATAGCATGACAAAATGGCTCTCGCCTCAAAGAGCCTCATGGTCAACCTTTGATTAACCTTTAACCTCAACATGAAATCAAAATTTGCTTATTGCAAACAATTCATCAGCGCAAATCACCTTGATCATTTCTGATATACCAGCAAATATTTTGTCATTTTGACACTATAAAGTGGCCTAGTGTCGATTCTACTCAACTTTGAGTTAAATAAACCTCATTATGGAAGCGAAATAGGATTCATGTTGGCGTTAACGTCTTGTACTTTACATAACATGACAGTGAACGCTATAATAAGTGAGGATGGGTTCGCATTGAGAAACTCTCGGTGACTAGGAGACGTGAACAGGAAGTTGATAGTCGCTGATGAATGCAGACATAGTCATAGGAAATTCAGGTTGCCAGGAGTGTTAGATGGTTGGGTGTCCCTGCCCTATTTACTCTTTCTTGCTTTTTTTTTTTCAGTCTCTGTGTTATTGTGAAGTTGAGAGGGAGGCCCACAAAGCTTTTTTTGTTGCACCATATGTGCGCTGACGTATTGAAAGGGAACCTCTGAATGAGAGACCTGGAAGTAGGGCTGGGCAGTATAGCTTTACAAATATCACAGTGTTTTACAGCCTTTTATGATAGTTGAGATACTTCTCAATAGTAATGTTCTTGTTCTGATTTGGTGTTTGTTGGTTTTGGTCCTCAACCAGAGGAACAACCTGTTCAAACAAACAGTCCAAAATTAATCTCAAGTCAATGTTTATTTCTTTTTTCATCCAGTGTACATCCAGTATTTTTTTTTCTACGTATTTCAGACTTCAGTAGCATTTCATAATATTTCATGACTTTCACAATATTTCATGGAGATTTCATGGAGTGTGTGTGTGTGTATGTGTATGTGTGTATATATATATATATATATATATATATATATATATTCAAAATTATTCTCAAGGCATTGAGAATAGGCATTGTTTTCTTTTTTTAATTAATTCAATTTTAATTAATCCAGGTTTTTTTCTGCTTCTGCTTTTTTCCAGGTTTTTTTTTATTTTTGCTAAGATATTATGATGTAGCTTAAAAAATATTTTTCAGGCTTTAATAGTATTTCATAATAAATTTATAACTTGAATATGTGAAAAAATATTTTTTCAGATTTGTTTTAGATAAAATTATTATTATTATTATTATTATTGTTATTATTGTTATTATTTATTTATTTATTTATTTAATGTTTTTTAATAATTTATCCAAAAATTAATGACAAAGCATTGTTTATGTTTTTTAAATTAATTTTATTTACATACAGTTTTTATTATTATTATTATTATTATTATTATTATTTTATTTATTATTATTATTATTTTTTTATACAAATATTTTTACTGAAACATGTATGTAGATTTAAAAATAGTTTTTAGATTTCAATAGTATTTCATAATATTTTATGGCTTGAATATGTAAAAAAAACATTTAGCTTTTTTGTTAAATAATAAGTATTATTATTATTTTAGATTTATCCAAAATAAATCTCAAGACATTGTCTATTTCTTTTTTATTATTATTTTTATTTTTATTAATAAAAATGCATAAAAAATATTTTTGAGACTTCAGTAGTATTTCATAATATTTGGTGGCTTGAAAAAAAAAATCTGATTTTTTTTAGATTTACCATACCTCAAGGCATATTTCTTGGCTTGAATATGTCAAAAAAAAAACCTATTATTATTTTATTGTAATTTTTTTTGGCTACAAATATTTTTACTGAAACATTTTAATGTCACTTGAAAAAATATTTTTTAGACTTCAATACCGTTTCATAATATTTGTTGGCTTGAATATGTCCACAAAAAAAGCAAACAATATATTTTTTCAGCCTTCAATAATATTTGAAATATATCTAAATGTTTTTTTTTTTATCTTTTTTTATTATTGTCGTTTTTGTCCTCAACCAGAAAAACTGTCATTTTAAACAAAATACATAAGCCATTTTTAAAAAGAATTATTTGCATATAAATGTTTTTTTCTGCATGTGTTTTTATAAAAACCTGAAATGTGTGACAATTTTTGCAAAATAATCACTTCACTTTGGAGGTGCCATTGCTTAATTACTAAGACATATTAAATCTAATGCAATGTTTTGTTACGAATGTTGCTATTAAAACCATTTTCTCCAGCATATTTAGGAAATCAAATCAAATGTGTAAATATTTAGTGCATATTCCCAGCCATGTTTTACAGGCCTAGGTCTTTACTTTCTTCTGTAATGGCTGAACATAAATCCACTGAGTGACACCGAAACCCAGTGGCTTCATATTCGTCCACTAATGAGTATTGACGAGCAGATGGCAAGAATTAGATCCGTTTTCTCCTTCATGAGGTTCACAGAAGCCGCCTTCCTCTCTCAAATCTGCCAGATTTGCAGATGGCAGCGGAATGCTTCCCTAATTCAGTGAAACATCCACCGTGATCCGGTCACTCATCTGTTTCGCTGCGGCGAAGGCAGCCTTTTAATCTAGAAGGTGCCCCAGAGTGGGCTGACAGCAATGCATTATGGGCGTGCGAGGGGAAAGATAAAAGACTCTATGAACGCATCAAGAGTTTGCGGTGCGGATTCGGGATGACGCACGCGCGGTAGGAGCGGGCGGAAATTCTTAAAGCCGAGCGAAAAGCGCACTCCGATGCTTCCAATGCGCGCGCTCGAGCCAAGTTTATAAATAACCGTAATTATAGAGCACATGAAGAAAAGAGTCTGGTCTGACAGACGTTCGCTTGCTGTTTTGCATTAACCCTTTCTAAACAATGTTAACCTGATTTTTGGATGTTTGAGTCATGAATAACGGAGCGTTTATTGTCTAACGTGCGGCTCCGTTCGCGCTACTGGCAGCGGGTTTTGGTGTGGTTTTAATGTCCGTCCACCCACCCGCTCGCCCATTGATCTCATGCCGGAAGTGGCCTGTCTGGACTGGACTGGAGTGGAAAGTGGATGGAGCGGTTCGAGTGCCAGGGACTTCATAAAACGCCCCTTCCATCCTCCGTGCTCTGAGCTCATTAGGAGCCGCGCAGCTGCGAGGTTTCTGGAGCGCCGCTCTGTTGACTTTTGCTTGATTCGCGACGCCGTTTGTTTAGTAAACGCGTAAACATTGCGCCATTCGCCTCTTCATCTGATGTAAATACGCCGCAGGAGGTTTGAGTCGGAGAAGTGGGCCATCAATGCACACGATGATCGCACGTGTCAATGGGGATAATTCACCAAAATTAAAATCAACTTTTTTTTTTGCTCAGTTTTGTAATTAATGCACATTTCTTACTCCCAAAAATGTTAATTCCCATAAATAAAATTATTATTAAACTATTCTGTAATAGTAGTAGTAGTAGTAGTAGTAATAATAATAATTTTGTATAATATAATAATTATATAATATTATTTTGTACAGCATAATATATTTTTCCTCACAAAAAGTAAAATTATTAGAATATTGTTATTTAATAATAATAATATTTTTTTAATTAATTAATTTTTGTAAATCATTTCTACATTTTTTTTTCTCACAAAAATTCAAATTCCAATAATTAAAATCATTATTTGAATTTTTGTGTTATTTAATAATAATAATAATAATAATAATACATTTTTTGTAAATCATTTATGAACATTTTTTCCCTTACAAAAATTCTAATTCCCATAAATTATTAAAATAATTGTATTTATTATTATTAATAATAATAATAATAATAATAAAATCATTTTTGTGAAACATTTATGCAATTTTTTTCCTCACACAAAAAATAGAATTCCCATAATTAAAATTATTATTAAAATAAATGTACTTAAGTAATAATAATAGTAATTTTCTTATAATTAATTATAATAATAGTAGTTTTTGTAAATCATTTATGCACATTTTTTTTCCCCTCAAATTCTAATTTCCCAATTAAAAATTAAAATATTCTATAGTAGTAGTAGTAGTAATAATAATAGTTTTATTATTATTAGTAGCAGCAGTAGTAGTAGAATTGAATATAATTTTTTATAATAATAATAATAATAATAATAATCATAATCATAATAAATAAGATAATAAATAATTTATAATTATAATTTTATTATAATAATAAATAATTGTAATAAAATGTATTATTATTATTATTATTATTATTATTATTATTTTTATTATTATTCATTTTTGTAAATCATTTTTTGTCACAAAAAAATCTAATTCCCATAATGTTAGGTAATAATATAAATAAATAAATAAATAAATAAATAGTTAATTTTGTTTTATTTTTATTTTTGTAACTTAACAATTGGCTATTGAAATTGCAAAAACATGACTGTTTTTACTACATTTTTAATTAAATAAACGCAGCCTAGATGAGCAAAGAACGACTTCTATTAAAAAAAAAACCAAACTTGGAAAGGCAGTGTGTTGGAAAATCTGTTTTTGTTTTCCAATATAATAGTTTATTAATCCTCATGCAGCCAAGAGCAAGAATCAACGCTCAACAACAGTGGAAAAAGAGCGTATTTTCACTCTCGTCGTGTTGGTTTCTCATGCCGAACGCCACACAGGCAAAAGTAAGTCATGGAGGCGAGGCTGACGTGACATTCCTTTTGGATATGCCAGCTAATCCCAGAGCTCGTGTAATGACTGCGAGCGCCGGACCAACAGAAACACTCGCTGATTGTAAAGCACTTAAAGAGCCAAACGGGGTCTGGAGCCGTAATATCGGGAGATTTAGGAGGAGCGTTTAATGTCTTCAAGATGTTTTTTCACAGCGGAGCGGATGACATGATGCAGCTCCGGCTTCTGTTTGACGACTTTTCGAGGCTGATTGGTGGCCGAAAACAGCAATGACCTCTTTGAGCATGTGTTTAGCCATAAAATGCATGTTTTACCTGCAGGTTTAAGACTTTAAGTTTTTTAAAAAGGTGTGGTTTTGCTTGTAAGATGCTGGTTTTGCTTTCTTTAGGGCCTAGATCATAATTAGCAATTCCTCATGGACAGCGCTGACCTTTAGGATTGGAAATGTAAGCTTATCCCGGGCTGACGTCATGCGGTTCGTATGGAGCCGGTGTATCTGGCTGCTCGTCGCTAACTATCTGCATGTTTTTTGTCAGGATTGTATACAGGGATTTGCCCCGGAGCGTTTAGGAGGCCCATGTTTTCTCTGGCACAGCCAGCAAACCGTTTGCATGCAAATAGCACAGAGTGTATGTCGGCCGGTTCGATAAAATTCAAAACAGCCACTAGATCAGAGCGACTAACACTACGACTCAACACAGAGAGTCATTTTGAGTGATTTACAGCTTGAAAAGATGGATTCTTTCTTTTTCAGAGCAGTTAGTTGTTTATATGTGATGTGAGTCATTTTATGACTCACGTGGGGAACTAAGTTAAAATAAATTGAAAATTAAATTTTACTTCCTAAAGTGTTTCAAACATGAACGTTTAATAATATATAAATTCCTTTATATACTACTTGTGCTAAATTTAAAAAAAAAAACAAACAAAAAAAACAATTGTAGTTGTTGTTGGGTTTTTTTTGTTTGTTTTTACTTAGCGATAAAATAATATATAATAAAATAACAGTATTATGAAAAATAAGATACACATGTATTATTATGTATGGTTATACTACTGTGTAGTAATAAAAAAACTAAAATCAAAATAAAAAATGTATATTTCACAAAGTTATATATTCTTTCATATAATAATTCTGAAATTTTATATAGATATAATTTGAAATAAGATATGTAAAGTAATAATAAAATCAAAAATAAAAATGTCATATAATTTTGTGTTTTTAACATATATTTAATATAGCTATTTGTCATTATTATGTATTATTATTATTATTATTATTATTATTAAAGATGTATAGTAATAAAAAAACTAAAAATAAAATCAGAATCAAAATTATATTCTTTCATATAATAATTCTGAAATTATATAGATTTAATTAGAAATAAAAGATAAAGTAATAAAGTAAAAAATAAAAATATTATATCATTTTGTCATTTAATATATATTTATTATTATAGCTATTTATCATTATTATGATTTATTATTAAGGATGTATAGTAATAAAAAACTAAATAAAATAAAATCAGAATTAAAAAATATGAATATTTCACAAAATTCTATATATATATTTACATATAATAATTCTGAAATTATATAGATGGATAGGTATAAATTTAAATACATGTATATAAAGTAATCAAATAAAAATATTAATAAAATTATATATATTTATTTCTATATATTTCACAAAGTTATACATGTATAGTAGTAATAAAAAAACTAAAATTAAATCAGAATTAAAATATGTATGTTTCAAAAAAGTATTTTATTTTCATATAATTTGAAAATTGTGTGTATGTATATAATAAATATATATATATATATATATATATATATATATATATATACACACACACATTATTTTATATATTTTTATATGTATATAAAATGTAATATATAATATATAAAGTATATATACAATTTATATGTATATATACTTTTTTACATTTTTATATGTATATGTGTATATATGTGTATATATAGCAATTGCTATATAAAAAATAACATTTTTGTGAAATATACATACAGTATTTTAATTCTGATTGTTTACTTATTTTTATTACTGTACATATATAATTTAAAAAAAAAAAAAAAATATATATATATATAATTGAAATATATTTCACAATTGTATATGTATAGTAATAATAAAAATAAACAATCAGAATTAAAATACTGTATATATATATTTCACAATTTTTTATATAGCAATTACTATAAAATTATATACATATAAAAATATATAAAGTAATACATTTAAAGTGTGTGTGTATAAAGACATTATATATAAACCCCTAAAATTCTTTATTTTCTGTATTTTTTTTTTTTAGTAATTATATATATTTCATATGTTTCATAATTATATATATTTAATAAAATTATGGTTCTAAAATTGTCTTTATTTTCTGTTTTTTTTTTTTGTTTGTTTTTTTTAAATCGTTTTAATTTTACAATGAAAAATGACCTGAACTTTTATTCTCGAGAGTAAAAACTTGAGTTTGTGGTCAATAAGATTATATTTTATACAGCGATTTGAAAATGCAGTATTATTTAGTGCAGCAAGTAGTGCAAAACTTCTGATTCACCTTTGAAATATGCCAGCATTGGTGTTTTTTCCTTTATAATTGTGTGCAACTCTAAATCAAGTAATATAAGAGTCCATAAAACCGTATTCTGTAGCATGGTCTCCATTAAAGAGTGATTTACATTGCTGTAGACTCTTTCTGGCTATATTTTTGTGCTTTTCGAGATTGTAGAGGTTTTTTGGGGGTGTACAGTAGGTGCTTGTTCCAGTGATGAACTGCGATAGGATGGTGAAACTAAAGCTAGAGCACATGTGTCGCCGCAGGAGGTCTGGGCCGTTGAGATTGCGTCCCGCTGTGGAAACTACTGCCGATGTTTTATTGAGCTCCACTCAGGCTGGTGTTGAATTCTCCCAGGAGTTGAAAGGGGTTTCTAGACTCACTTCTGCCTCTTTACTTTAAACAAGCCTGCTTTTGTGAAACTGAAGCGTTGGCTGGGCTTTTAGATCTTTATTTCTTAAAGGAATAGTCACCCAAAATGCAAATGTACTGAAATGTGCAAATGTGCTCAGCCTCAGGCCATCCAAGATGTAGATGAGTTTTTTTCCTCATCAGATTTGGAGAAATGTAGAAATGCATCACTTGAATGGGTGTGAATGGGTGCTGTCAGAATGAGAGTCCAAACATCACAATAATCCACAAGTAATCCCCACCACTCCAGTACATCAATTAACATCTTGCAAAGCCAAAAAATGTATGTTTGTAAGAAACAAATCCATCATCAAGATGTTTTTAACTTCAAACCGTCACTTATGGTTAAAATACGAGTTTATAATCAAAAATAACATTCATCCAGTGAAAAAGTCCATCTCCTGTTGTCCTCAAACAATAAATTCCACCCACATATTTGTTTATAGCTGTTTTGGCTTGTAAACGGAGCTTGATCTGTGCAGATTTATCTCCTGATTCAGACCAGACCACTTTTTCACTGGAGAAAGCAACATTATGGATAGATGACTAAAAAAAGAGGTTAAAAACGTCTTAATAATGGGTTTGTTTCTTACAAACACACAGCTTTTGGCTTCTCAAGATGTTTATTGATGGACTGGAGTGGTGTGGATTACTTGTGGATTACTGTGATGTTTTTATCATCTGTTTGGACTCTCATTCTGACGGCACCCATTCACTGCAGAGGATCCATTGGTAAGCAAGTGATGGATTGACACATTTCCACAAATTTGTTAAAGAAACAAACTCGTCTACATCTTGGATGGCCTAATGAGTAGGACTGTCAAACGATTAATCGCGATTAATCGCATCCAAAATATGTTTGTTTACATGTGTAAATATATTTAATATGTATATACAAGTACAAACACATGCATGTGTGTGTATATATATTTAAGAAAATTTCATTATATTTCTAAAATATTTATTTTTCTATGTAAACACACTTTATTTTGAATGCAATTAATCGCGATTAATCAGCTGTTTGGACTCTCATTCTGACGGCACCCATTCACTGCAGAGGATCCATTGGTGAGCAAGTGATGGATTGACACATTTCCACAAATCTGATGAAGAAACAAACTCATATACAGCTTGGATGGCCTAATGAGTAGGACTGTCAAACGATTAATCGTGATTAAGTGCGATTATTTGCATCCAAAATATGTTTGTTTACATGTGTAAACATATTTAATATGTATATACCAGCACAAACACATGCATGTATATATTTAAGAAAATTTTATTAGATTTATTTCTAAAATATTTATATTTATATGTAAATGCAAAGTTTTATTTTGGATGCAATTAATCATGATTAATTAACTGTTTGGACTCTCATTCTGACGGCACCCATTCACTGTAGAGGATCCACTGGTTAGCAAGTGATGGATTGACACATTTCCACAAATTTGTTGAAGAAACAAACTCATCTACATCTTGGATGGCCTAATGAGTAGGACTGTCAAACGATTAATCGCAATTAATCACATCCAAAATATGTTTGTTTACATGAGTAAATATATTTAGTATGTATATACCAGTACAAACACATGCATGTATATATTTAAGAAAATTTTATTAGATTTATTTCTAAAATATGTATTTTTATATGTAAACGCAAACTTTTATTTTGGATGCAATTAATCATGATTAATCAGCTGTTTGGACTCTCATTCTGACGGCACCCATTCACTGCAGAGGATCCATTGGTGAGCAAGTGATGGAATGACACATTTCCACAAATCTGATGAAGAAACAAACTCATCTACATCTTGGATGGCCTAATGAGTAGGACTGTCAAACGATTAATCGTGATTAATTGCGATTATTCGCATCCAAAATATGTTTGTTTACATGTGTAAATATATTTAGTATGTATATACACATGCAAGTACGAACACATGCATGTATATATTTAAGAAAAATTGATTGTATTTATTTCTAAAATATTTATATTTCTACGTAAATGCAAACTTTTATCTTGGATGCAATTAATTGCGATTAATCAGCTGTTTGGACTCTCATTCTGACGGCACCCATTCACTGCAGAGGATCCAAGTGATGGAATGACACATTCCACAAATTTGATGAAGAAACAAAACTCATCTACATCTTGGATGGCCTAATGAGTAGGACTGTCAAATGATTAATCGCGATTAATCGCATCCAAAATATGTTTGTTTACATGTGTAACTATTTATTATGTATATACAAGTACAAACACATGCATGTATATATTTAAGAAAAATTTGTTATATTTATTTCTAAAATATTTATATTTCTATGTAGATGCAAACAGTTTTTTTGGATGCAATTAATCACGATTAATGTTTGACAGCCCTGAAATGAGCACATTTGTTCACAGCACATTTCAGATGATTAAAAAAAACAACTTGTACTTTCCCTAAAATGCGGTAACTTGTAGGTCGTTTTGGGTAAATTGCGTCTGTTAGATGCATAAATGCAAATGCAGTGATTACTGCATTGTTCGTGCTACAGACAAAACTGGCAAAAACACCACAGACTCATATCTAGACACCTGTGGGTGGTGTCATAACTTTTACATGCTCTGTCTGATTGGAAAGCATTTAGCGTAGGCTTACAACTGCAGGAAACATCCACCGGAGTAGATTGATGGAGTAGTCGTCCGTAGGGAATCCCGTGAAGGTTTGTCTTTCCTCTGCCCACGCGTCTGCTAAAAGACTTGGTTCCTAAATGGAGGTGATATTGAAACAAAGGCCCTGTTTCTGTTTCAGCCGCACATTCCACTTCAACGGGCCTTTCATTCAGAACCTCTCCAGCTGCATCTGTGCTCCATAAAGAACCTGTGACTGATTTACTATGGTTTTTTTCATTTTTTCTTCTTCTCCTCTCTTTCCCCCCGGGAGCTCGGCCAGCTCGCGTGTATCTCTATCTGAGGGAAGTGTTGAAGGAGGCCTCGGCAGACAAACATGAGGATCTGGCTCTTGAGGCGAATCAGAAATCACAAAAGAGGCCAAAACGTTTGTTTCGGTGCCAGTCAGTCGAGCTTCCTCTGAGAAAACCGTTTGCGAGAGACGATCCTGGTGATCTTTTGAAATGAAGTAACGGTTTTGGTCAAGGGTTTTATGGTTCACTGGTGACTTTGTCTGGCTTGTTCATGTCCATGTCAATGAATTCAAGTCATCTGGCTAAAAACGTCTTTATGGAAATGAGAACAACATCTCGGATTTGTTACAAAACCTAGTTTGAATACATTGCAACAAGCTTATTTCACTGGAAAAAATAACTGTTGTCTTTTTTCACTGTTTTTTAGTTAAAATATGTCAGTTATTTCAGATACATTTACTTGAGAAGCATGCATAAGAAAGCAAGACTTGTTTTTCATAGTTTGCATCTTGTGTATGTATTTTTTCTAGACAGATTTTTCATTTAACTTGTTCATATTTAAAAGAAGTGAAAAAATAGCTAGGTTAGTAAAAGTACTGAGCCAAAAAGTAATGAATCGTGCACACAACATAATCCGTTCTCTCGTTTTGCTAAATCATGTGCACAACTTACTAATTTGTTCCTTTGTTTTAAGTAAATTGTGTGCATGATATAATAATTTCACTTGATTTCCCTTGTTTGATTCAACTAAAATGTGGCCATGATTTAGTAATGTTGTGCGCATGATTTAGTTAAATGGCTAAATAAATTATGTGATTTGATTTAGAAATCTAACCAAACGAATTATATTGTGTGCACAATTTAGTAAAACCAGCAAACAAATTGCCAAGTGCACGATTTAGTGAAACAAATGAACGATTTATGTTGTGTGTGTGATTTTTAGTAAAATGACCAGACAAATTATGTGCAGGATTTAGTAAAACAACTGAGCGAGTTGTGTGCGCACGAGTTGGTAAAATAGCCAAACAAGTTTTGTGTGCACAATTTAGTAAAATGAGCAAACAAATTATGTTGTGTGCTCATTTTAGTTAAACAAGCAAACAAATTGTCGTATGTACTCAAATGCTACTGAGCTTTAAATTATGAAAAATGTTGCTTTAGAGTGTATTCGGTAGTGAAAAATAGCATTTTTAACATATCATTTACAGTTTATTTTAATAAATACCAAAAATGTAAAAGGTGAACATTATAGCTGACACCTACATGAACACTTTACAGTTGGTTGTGTGACTGTAAGTCATTCGCTGTAAATGTGATTGAAGTTAGAAAAATGTATACTAATGTCATATGTAACTTTAGAGACGGTCCCTAAATTTGCGAATATCCAACGTCAAGCCAACTTTATGCCAGTTGTACAATTTAGTAAAACGACCAAACAAACATGTTATGCAAACGTTTTATTTAAACAACCGAACAAATTATGTGGTGCGCACGATTTTAGTAAAATGAGTGAACGAATCATGTTGCGTGCATGATTTAGTTCAACAACCAAACGAAGACGACGACGAAAAATATTTGTTAACAAACTTTTTTTTTTCGGTGACGAGACGTTGGCGAGCTAAAACTAATATCCGATGATAAGAAGTATGATGAAATTTATGCCGCCTCTTCGTTAACAAGACGAGATGGGACGGGAATGTTATTTGAGGACTACCGGACACTGAAAATTACGGTCCTCTTTCAAAATGTGCGTCTCTGTCATTAGATTGTTATTGTTAAGGGGCGTTTGCATGTCTAGTCTCTAGTCAATGGTAAGATAGGCTACCAAAATGCGAACTTGCGATCTGAAACAATGGTCTCAGCACCTGAAGGGTTAGCGAGAGTCACCAGATGTCCCGTTTTGCCCGGTAGTCACATTTCGTTATCGATTAGTGAAGGCGGGAAAGGCGGAATCGCGCTGATAGATACACACCAGAAGTGCTCTCTCTCGCGCAGGCTCCACTTTTGTTCTTTATATATATATATATATATATATATATATATATATATATATATACACACACACACACACACTCCTTTTTCCATACTAAAGAGAGAGTTCACCCAAAAATGAAAATTGTCATAATTTATTCAAGTTTTCCCAAATTAAATCCTTGATTCAAATTTATCATTAGCTTTGATTTGGTTTAAAGAATTAAGGATTATATTGATATGAAGACTAAAATAGCTACCAAAATAAATGTTGGTAACTTTAGTTTAACTAAAATTAATGACTAAAAGTTGAAAAAAAAGCAATGACTTTTCGTTGACTAAAACTAGACTAAGACTATGTAAGACTCAAATGACTCAAATGTGAGTCATTTGAAAGACTATTAAGCATTTTAGTCTCAAGGTAAAGACTAAGACTAAAACAAAAATGCCTGTCAGTTAACACTGAACCAAACAAATAGTGTGCCTGATTTAGTAAAATGAGCAAACAAATTGTGTGCAAGATTTAGTAAAAAATGCAAATGAATTATGTTGTGTGCATGACTTTGTTTATACAACCAAACAAATTATATTGTGCACAGCTTATTAAAATGAGGAAATGAATTGTTGTGCGCATGATTATTAAATGACAGAACAAACTATGTTGTGTGCATGATTTAGCAAAACAGCCAAACAAATTATATTGTGTACATGAGTTACCAAATCAAGCGAATGAATTGTTCGGTGCACGATTTAGTAAAACAAGCAAACAAATTATGCTGTGCACGATTTAGTAAGATGAGCAAATGAATTGTCACACACGATTTAGTAAAACGACTGAACAAATTGTTGTGCACACGATTTAGTAAGATGAGCTAATTAACTGAGTGCGTGATGTAGTAAAATGAGTGAATGAATTATGTGTGCACGATTTAGTAAAACGACCAAACTAATTGTTGTGTACACAATTTAGTGAAACAACCAAACAAATTTGTTGTGTGCATGATTGAGTTAAATAACCAAATGAATTATATTGTGCGCATGATTTAGTAACACAAGCTAAAAAATTATTTTGTGTGTACAATTTAGTAAAATTAGCTAAAACTGGCTAAAACAAGCTTGTTTTTTTTGTTTTTTTGTTTTTTCAGTGTAGTGCTGTTAGCTTAGCAACATGCTAATGTCATGGCTTTGACTGAAAAACAAGCCAAATATAATATGCAGTATAGAAAATTCCAGCTAAGATGGCAGTCAAAGGCATTCAATACAGAACAGTATCTATAAAAAATAACTGATTATCATTAAAAGTTTATAGTTTACATACTGGTTTACCTATATATTTCTGATTTATTCAGAGTGTTGTACTGTTAGCTTAGCGCTATGCAAATGTCAAATGCTGTTGGAATCAGTTGTAGAGCGCTTTTTGTGGCACATAGTGTTGTTGCCAATGTGGAGCGTTTGAAAAATGATCATGTTAGAATGCTTGCTGTGTAGGTAGTAGACTAATATAGCAGCTCATTATTTGTTTTTTAAATGTAATTCTTCAAACTCAGAGTTGCCAAACTGGCACTCCTTCACTTCTATCTCAGGAATGTTAGATTTACTCTGAAACATGAGGTGTCTGTCAGAGATAAATCTGCTCTTTCCCCTAATGGCGTTTCATGTTTTTCCTCCCTCAGTCTGTTGTGCATTGAGAAGAGTTAACCTGGCTTGGCTATTTCAGGCCAGCTCAAAATGAAGCATAATGATGATGCTGTTTTTTGTGGTCGCTGACTTTATGCATGCCTTGGAGTTTTATTGATTCTGGTTATGGTCAACAGCCAAGTTAGGAGGATGGCCTACTTTCACCCATCTGAGAAACCAGGCTGGAAAAGTTTAAACGCTTCCACTGTTCATTTTACGGACATTTACTGCTATTTTATAAAATGTTATTTGTGAATATTTGTATTTTATTTACTTTATTTTTAATTTGCAAAAGTCATGCTTTGGGATATTTTGTTGACTCCTGTATGTTTTGGTTTTGATCTCAGATGAAAATGTTACTCTCAGTGGATGCCCCATTATGTCAAACCATCAAAAATACACACGTAGGACTTTCCAGAGTAACTTAATTTCGCTTAATAGAAGCTGACAGCTGTTTAAGTCACTTGGCTCGTGTCTTCTCAGGAAATAACTTGCATCCTCAAATTTACAGTTTGAACAAGCATGTAGTGGTCTGCATCGTTTGTTCCGCTGTGTAGAAATGACCCTGCCAAACCGAAATTCTTTAATCTGTAAATGAAATTAACAAAGTTGGATAGGCTCAGATTGGTAGGTCAGAATTTGGTTCTTAAAGAAACCGATGGACGCTTGTGGTCTTGCAAAGTGGCATTCGCAAAGCATTGTATTTCTGTAATGTGATTTCCAAGTGAACGCAGGAAAGGACTTTATTTCCATGGGAATTTAATTTGCATTTCCATAGGAAATTGATTGGAATGTGCAAATGCATTACATTTTATAACAATGTCCACAAAGATTGAATTTTGATTTGGTGTGTGCATTAAGCACATTTTGATTTGATGTTGATAGTCTATTTTTTGTGGTTAAATAATTTTAATGATGGAAAACAGATATTAAAGGGATTATCATGTCTTTATGTAATGTTTTACACATCAAAAGCATTAAAAAAATCATAACCTAAGGCCAGAATAAGTGTCATGTGCAAAATGAAATTCACTGTTGAGCAACCTTGAGTTATTTCCTCTTTCCTTGCAAACTGTAAAGCATTATTTTCTTGAGTGTTTTTTCCTTTTTCTGGCTTGAGTAAATGTATCGTCTTTTAACAATAAAAGACTTTTATGCAAATTTTCTCCATGGAACAACCGTAAACCATGTGATAATAGTTGCTGTGCTGGGATGCAGTTGTCATGTCGATATTGACACCTATAATGTAGCAGCTGTGGTTTGTACTGTATATTTATAGAGATGTGCTATATATTCACAGCACCATACTGACCACAGTTTCCTGTGAGATGTAGCTACACGGATGCAATTTCCACTCGTGATCAGAGTTTATTGCAGGGACACGCTTTAGGCAGATTAAATAAAGGAGCTGTTTAGTCTGTGTCAGATGCCGCACATAATAAGGTCAGATGAAAAGTTGCAGGCCTTGGAAATAAGGAATAGGGCCGATAGGTTCATCCAAAGAGCACCGGTAATGCTCCTTACCTAGGTTTTTTAATTAAATCCTGAAGTTCTTGTTTACAAATGAGTGATCTAAATGAGATGAATGAGAACGGAACTTGTTTCAAAACAAAAAGGGAAAGGTTAATAGTTAGAAACAAAGTAGGCCAGTGTGGAATGTAGGACTGTAATAACTAATCAATAAATTCAATGAAAATGGTTGTTGACAAATGTCGTTATTGGCTGGTTGGTTCTGTGCGCTGTGAAGGACAGCCTTTGTCAGTAAATGTCACTGAACGCCACACTGAAAATCTAGGCTAGTAACAAAAATGCATTTGTAAAATGGCTACAAGGTGAGTTATGCAAAGAAATGGAGCGATTCATATTAAATACTTTGAAGAAGTCCAGGAACATTTTGTTTCATGTGTTTAGGCTAGCATCTAATGTGGTGCAAAGGTTTTTATGCCAGTCTGTATCTTATTTTAGTGTAATATTGCCATTTGTATGTTTTAGAATAAAGTGAGTGTTTTGCAGAATAGTGATTAATTGAATAATCGATTAGTCACTCATGTTATAGTAGAAGGCCTCATTCTTTGCTATTCTGTACCTTATTTTATTGTAATATTCCTATTTGTACATCTTAAAATAAAGTGAGTGTTTTGTAGAATGCTGATTAATCAAACAAATAATCGATTAATCACTCATGTTAGTTGCAAGCCTAATGCACTGCTAGTCTGTACCTTATTTTACTGTAATATTTATATCTGTAGATTTTATGAGCTCAAAATGAGTATTTTTCAAAACAGTGATTAATAGAATAATCGATTCACCACTCATGTTAGTTGCAGGCCTAATTCTTTGCTATTCTGTACCTTATTTTATTGTAATATTCATATGTCTTAAAATAAAGTGAGTGTTTTGTAGAATACTGATTATTTGAAGAAATAATTGATTAATCACTCACGTTAGTTGCAAGCCTAATTCTCTGCTAGTCTGTGCCTTATTTTACTGTAATATTCATATCTGTATATTTTATAAGCTCAAAATGAGTATTTTTCAAAACAGTGATTAATCGAAGAAATCATTGATTAATCACTCATGCTAGTTGCAGGCCTAAATCTTAGACAGTCTATACCTTATTTTATTGTTATAATCCCATTCATATTTTTTAAATATGTGTTTTGCATAATACTGATTAATTGAAGAAATAATCAATTAATCACTCATGTTAGTTGAAACCTAATTCTTTGCTAGTCTGTACCTTATTTTACTGTAATATTCCTATCCGTAAATTTTATAAACTTTACAGAGTAATACAGAGTTATACAACTTTAAAGAGTAAAGTGAGTATTTTTCAAAACAGAGTGATTAATCAAAGAAATCAATCACTCATGTTAGTTGCAGGCCTAATTCTTTGTCAGTATGTACCTTATTTTACTGTAGTATACCTAACTGTATGTGTTATAAACTTGGAGTAAAGTAAGTACTTTTCAAAATAGAGTGATTAATAGAATAAATCATTGATTAATCACTCATGTTAGTGGCAGGCATAATTCTTTGTTAGTCTGTACCTTATTTTACTGTAATATTCCTAGTTGTATGTTTTAAAATAAAGTGATTGTTTTGCAAAATCAAAGAAAAAATCAGTTGGTCAGTCATGTTAGTTGCAGCCTAATTTTTTGCTAGTCTGTACCTTATTTTACTGTAATATTTCATCTGTATTTTTTATATACTCAAAGTGAAGTGAGTATATTGCAAAATAGTGATTATTAGAACAAATAATTGATTAATCATTCATATTAGTTGCAAGCGTAATCCTTTGCTAATCTATAACTTATTTTACTTTAATATTCCTAACTATGTTATATAAACTCAGAGTGAAGTGAGTATTTATCAGAAATGGAGTGATTAATCGAAGAAATATTTGGATTAATCACTCATGTTAGTTGCAGACCTAATTTTATACCCCTCTGTACCTTATTTTACTTTATTTCAATATGTTTTATGAACTCTAAAATACTTTGCCAAATTTAGTGATTAATCAAAGAAATAATTGAATCACCACTCATTAGTTGTTAGTTGAAGTCCTAATTCTTTGCATCCTCTTTTTCAGGTGCTAGATGGTGGATGTGAAGGCAGTACGTAATGCTGAAGGGGCTCGTCCTGAGTCAGAATGAGTGTCAAAGATGGCGATGGGACGACTAGCCAAGACGGAAAGGCCTATGAACTTCAGATATACCCCCGACTCTCTCTGGAGACGGCGTCGTGCTGTACACTCAGAGTCACCAAGGATGCCACCGCAGCTAGCGTCATACGAGATGCGGCAGCGACCCTTGGACTGGACGCCAACAAGCTGTACGTCCTGGCCGAGGTGAAGGAGTGTGGCGGGGAGGAATGGGTGCTGGAATCGACTGACCTTCCGGTGCACAGGGTCCTTCTCTGGCCGAGAAAAGCCCAGGAACAACATTCTCAGAAAGAGGGATTTTACTTCCTCCTGCAGGAGCGCAACCGTGATGGCTCCATCCGCTACGTGCACCTGCCAGCCGTGGGGAACGAGCAGGAGTCCAAGCAAATGGTTGCTCGGGGTTTCCTCCCACCCCAGCAGGAGGAGTTTGAGGACCTCTGCAACCTTCCAGTCCTCAGTGAGGACAGCATCTTGAATAACCTCTGCATTCGTTTCCAGAAGAAGAAAATTTATACATATGCTGGCAGCATCCTCATTGCCATCAATCCCTTTAAGTTCTTACCCATTTACAACCCCAAATACGTCAAAATGTACGAGAACCACCAGTTGGGCAAGCTGGAACCCCATATTTTCGCCATTGCCGATGTAGCCTACTATGCCATGTTGCGGAAGCACGTCAACCAGTGTATCGTTATCTCAGGAGAGAGCGGGTCTGGCAAAACGCAAAGCACTAACTTCCTCATTCACTGCTTGACGGCTCTCAGCCAGAAGGGTTACGCAAGCGGCGTGGAACGAACCATCTTAGGTGCTGGACCTGTGCTGGAGGTAAGATCGTCACCACCTTGATGCAAACTTAGTTTGCTTACATGATTGGCAGGATTTGCAGGGGAATTCGGAAGTAGTAGATTCATTCAGGGGCTTACTGGGACATGGGATAATTGACAGTTTGTTTTCTAAACACACCATTTCCTCTTGGACAGTTCTGAGCTTGAGTCTCTAGTTTTGAAACCATTGAGATGCTTTGTTTTAGTGTATTGATGGGGTGAAGGTACAGGAAGTTAACTGGTGGCTTTGAGGTTCGCAGTTGACCATGTCAACCCCCCAAAAATGGTAAAGTTATGTAAGAGCCCTACATTTGTTTGTCAGTGTTGGGTTTGTCTTTTTTTTGAGCATTATGCATTAGTTTTGTGTATGACTTTGATCCCTAGGATACTTCTACAGATTGCTTGGAATAATTGATTTCAGGACCAGTAGATTTGTTGAAGGACTTACTGGGACATGGGATAGTTGAAAACTGTTTCTCATAATGCCAGATTCTGACATTTCATGCTGATTCTAAGCTCAATCTCTAGAGTTTTGAAACCTTTCACATGTTTGACTGAGATGGTTAAGATAAAGGAAGTCCGTTGATAGGTTTGCGGTATGCAGTTGTCAACCTTATAACTTGTCAACCCCCAAATATGGTAATGTTATGTAAGAACCCTACATTTGATTGTCAGTCTTGGGTGTTTGTGTACTATCTTTATTTGAGCATTATGCATTAGTTTTTTCAAATCCTTGGAGGCTGGCTTCTACAAAATTGCTCTTTGGTTGGAATTGTAGGGTCTGGAAAAGCACTCTACTTTGAACAATGCTTGTAACATCCATAATGACAGCTTACCCACAGATCTGTCAGTCTTCACTGTAAACTGTTGCTCTTTAGATCAGTTATTTACAGAGTGCTTTCCCACAAGTCCATGCTTGAAATGCAGGGTCGCAACTTGCTGTACTCGCATAGCTCATGTTGCAGTACCGGCTAACCTACATCTGGAGGCCTTCCTCAGGGGACCGTGTCTCATGCAGTTCTTGTTGTTTTATGTCTCTTGCTTGAAAATTATAGCTCGGTCCTATAAACTTGTTCAAGCACATTCTGTTATTTTGCAACATATCAGTCCCCTACTCTTGCCCTTGCTCTGGGGAAACTCGAGACTCAGAGAGCATTTGGAGAATGGTTAGGGTGGATGTTGTGAGATTTTCACAGCTCGAGGGTTTGCATCTTAAGAGTTTTGTAAAGTCATTCTTCTCAAAATTTTATGGTTGCACACAAGTGCTGTTTTTGAAGTTATCAGTCAGACAAAACCAACCCACTTGGCTTCCGAGATTCGCATCTCTTCATAATACTTCAAACATTTCCTGTACACATGATGTCATTAGAAAACCTTTGGTGTCATTTCTTATCTCAGCCCCCTTTATCAGAATAAAGTTCGCTTGTGTAGCAAGTCCCGAAAGAGATGAAAGAAGGCAGGTTTTGTGTTGACGCCTACCCCAGTGTTTGTGGTTTCTGAAAACTAGAAGTCATTTCTCCACAGTCAGCACAGTCATTGTCCCTTGGCAGACGTGTCTTCAGGCTTCATTACAAAATATCCCCGTGTCTCTGCACTTGTGGTGAGAAGCAGCCTGTGAAACTGGTCAATTGAACATTGAGGCTCCATCCAGACGTTTTCAATGATGGCAGTCACATCTCCCTGAGGTTTCTCTTCCTTTTATGGTCTCATAAAGTTCATTTGTCTCATCCGTCATCCAAGACATTCAATTGGTGCTGATTTGTTAAAAAAACGGACACAATATTCCTTTCATTGTTCTCTGCATTGTATTAGAGAGAAATGTTTCCATATGTGAGTCAATGCCAAGTTCCTCTTTGTCCAGCTTTCCACGTGATTCTTGTGGTTATTTTGACTGCTTGGCTGTTTGATGAATACATCAAATGATTTCCCATTTCTAACCTCCACCATCAGCATGTTAGTCCCAGTTAGGGTTCCAAAGGGGTGGAAAACTTTTGGAAACTTTCCAAAAAGTCCTGGAAAGTTTCCAAAGTTTACCAGGAATTTCTGCCACTTTACAACCCTAGTCCCAGTTTCTTCTACCAAAAAAGTTTCAACTTTGGAATAGTTAACTGGTTTTAATCATCACCTACCAAGGCACCTCACCCAGTAGCAAATAGTTTTGTCTAAGTTTGTCTAGAAACTAACTGACTATTTGATGGATACATCAACTGATGTCCCATTTCCAACCTTTTGGACCGCAAGGTACCACCAGTCCCAGTTAGGGTTCCAAAGGGGTGGAAAACTTTCCAAAAAGTCCTGGAAAGTTTCCAAAATTTACCAGAAAATGGAGGCTTTGCAACCCTAGTCCCTCTACCAAAGTTTCAACTGTGGAAAAATGAACTGGTTTTAATTGTCACCTGCCGAGGCACCTCACCCAGTGACACACAACAAATAGTTTTGTCTAGGTTTCCAACCTTATGGACCAACACTATGGTCCCATTTCTAACCTTATGGACCTCAAGGTACCACCATCAGCATGTTAGTCCCAGTTAGGGTTCCAAAGGGGTTAGAAATGCGACAACAATCATAGTCCCAGTTTCCTCTACCAAAGTTACAACTGTGGAATAATTAACTGGTTTTAATTGTCACCTGCCCAGGCACCTCACCCACTAGCAAATAGTTTTGTCTAGGTTTCTGACCTTATGGACCAACCATATGGTCCCATTTCTAACCTTATGGACCTCAAGGTACCACCATCAGTATGTTAGTCCCAGTCAGGGTTGCAATGGGGTGGAAAACTTTTTAAATGTTTCCAAAATTTACTAGGAAACTGCTGTCTCTTTGAAACCCTAGTCCCAGTTTCTTCTACCAAAGTTCCAACTGTGGATTACCTAACTTGTTTTCTTTAATACTTACCGAGGCACCTCACCCAGTAGCAAATGGTTTTGTCTAGGTTTGGTTAGAAACTAATTGACTACCCTGATAGCACACGTACATCATGGAGAGGTCTATTTGATGTCTGCATTTACATCTGGAAGACGTACTTTTTAGATTGTTTGCTCATCTGCAATATGTCTAAAAGACGTTTCCTATCAGATGTCAAAGAGACGTCTATTAGATATCTAAATTGTTTATGATTTAGAATGTATGTAAAACTGACATCTTACAGACATCTGTCAGATATTTGTACACAGCAAATGCTTTTCAGATCAAGTGATCTTTAACAGTAATTTTGCAGATATATGTGTGCGATCTGGGTATTTAGTGGATACATCAACTGATGTCCCATTTCTAACCTTATGGACCTTAAGGTGCCACCATTCGCATGTTAGTTCCAGTTAGGATTCCAAAGGGATGGAAAACTTTCCAAAAATTCCTGGAAAGAGGCACACGCACATCACTGAGACTTTTATATGATGTCTACATTTACATCTGCAAGACATATTTTTTAAAGTGTCCGCTCATCTGCAATACGTCTGTAGGACGTTTTCTGTGAAAAGACAAATAGACGTCTATTAGATGTCTTTAAGATGTTTATGATTTAGAATGTATGTAAAACTGACATCTTACATTGATAGCACACATACATCTCGTAGATGTCTATTGACGCTTGCATTTACATCTGCAAGATGTAATTTTTAGGGTGTTTGCTCATCTGCAATACATCTATAGGACATTTTCTATCAGATGTCAAATCGACATCTATTAGATGTCTATTAGATGTCCGTTAGATGTCTATTAGATGTTTATGATTTAGAATGTATGTAACACTGACGTCTGTCAGATGTTGCTTTCCAGATCAAGTGACCGTTAACAGACATCTTGCAGATGTACGTGCGATATTTGGGTAGTCCCAGTTAGGGTTGCAATGGGGTGGAAAACTTTTGGAACGTTTCCAAAGTTTTCCAGAAAACTTCTGTCACTTCGCAGCCCGAGTCCCAGTTTCCTCAACCAAAGTTCCAACTGGTTTTAATCATCACCTACCCAGACACCTCACCCAGCAGCAAATAGTTTTGTCTAGGTTTAGCTTTAAACTCTATTAAAAGGAAATACATGGACTGTGACTCAATGTAAACTGTAATTGTACAGTCCTTTTCTTTTTAAAAGCTGCACGTTATTGTCTCCGTTTCAACTTGCATGATGTAAACAAAGATGTTTGGCACCTGTTGCTGTCGATTGACACGTTAAACCGGTTTCGGGCACCTTTTCACTGGAGCTACTCTCTTTCGTAATCCCCCTCCTACAACCGTTTGAATGCATATTTGACCTTCACGTCATCGCGTCCAGAAAAAACAACTACGGTGAGTAAACCGTGCCGTTTGACCTAATAATCTGGTATGTTCTTCTTAAAAAAGTGCCCTGCAGGAGAACACTTGGTAATCCATCAAGCCAAAAATGTGGTTTTCGTCCAGATCCAAATGGCTTTTATGCATTACGTCATTGAGTATCAGATTACAAGAGAGTTTGACTCTGCAAATGGAGACGTTTTCTCAGCTGGCTCTGCAAACATCTCTGCTTTCTGTTTTCAGCAACAATGCGGCTTTCGATCACACGCAGCGCTCATATTTATACGAGCTTGCAAGTCCTCTGAAGTAATACTTCTGCAGCCCGCAGACAGGAACTTCCCTCTGGCTGATCACTTCAACAGGAAGCAGAATTTTTTTGCAACAGGAAGTGGTAGCTGCAGAGGCTTTGCTCCCTATTGGCTCGCTGGTGTTGAGAGTCAGCGTATTGTTCCTCAGGAAGCTGTAATGGCTCGTTCGTGGCCATTGTTTATCTCTCGGCTTGTGTGGTGGACTTTGGCTCCTGAGACAGTCTGAGCTATTTTTGGTGGGACTGCTGTAATGAGACAAGTGGGATGTCGACATGTGGAAAAGTCTACAATAAAACGGCCCAAGAGTTCATTCTGTCGTTACAGGCGCGTTGGAGACCTAATAACCTCTAGTTTCCAGCAACCTGGAAAGACGTGAATGCATTCGCAGGCCTTCAAACTGCTCAAACACCAAAAGTCTGCAACTTGGAGAGTTCAGATCTAATTTGTGTTTGCTAGAGTGATTTCTGAACTGCTGCACCAATTTTAGGACTGTTTTTCTTGTAAGCACTCCATGTGCCTTTTCATTCCCTAAAGGCAATTAGCGCTAATGCTATGGCAGTCATCCTAGTACTTGTAGTTAGGGATATTTTCCACACTTTTTTTCCAAATAAGTTTGTGCAAATGTAGCTCCATTGTTGTCGTGAGCTAATGAGTTGTTGTGTCTTTCTGCTCGAAGGGCGTTTGTTGACATGCTATTGTGTCCGAGATCTCAATTAGCGCTCGTGCGCGCTGTCACCGGCTAACCCGATATCGCGACGCCGAACAAAACCCACCTCGAGTCGTCCTTTTGTGTTCGTGCTGAGGACTCGGAAAATGAATGAAGTCACGCAGCTCACTTGAGATGGCCAGATGCTTGTGCTCGATGGCTCCAAGGCCATGAATAAAAGGAGAAGCAGCTATATTTAACAGTCATGTGAGCATCCCATAGTGTTATTTGTGAGTAATCGGATTCTACTGGCCTTTTTATGAAATGGCTTCGAGAATGGGGCCTTTGTTGATTCCAGATGCATTGTACGGATGACTCGGATTTCAGCGGCTGTCAAACCAGATGGGTGAACGTGTAGTTCAGGCACCAGTGTGTGTGTTTATATAGAGGAGTAGTCTTACACTGTGTTTAATGTGGCTTCTTTTATAGATGTACAATGTTGTATCTTTTTTTTTTTTATAGGTGCATATGTATATATACACACACACACAAATGTACATTAGTGTAAATGTATAATTTTTTTACATTAGTGATTATATACATTTATACATTAGTGATTATAAAAAGAATTAAATTATTACAAAAATCATAAAATACATCTAACAAGTAATATCTAATAAAATATAAGTAAATATAAATAAAATGTAAGTTTTTTTATTATTATTAATAAGCTCTAGTGCTTTTGTTATTATTATTATTATTAGTAGTAGTAGTATTTAACATATAAATATATAATTTGTGTAAATATGTAATATAAATAAATAGCAATAAATAATTTAATTATATTATGTAAATACATGTACATTAGCAGTTTTGTATATGTATATAAATATATAATAATTTATTTACTTATTTTCCATTTTGCTATTTTTATTAAAGTATTAATTGTTGTATACATATTTATTTATTTATTTATTTATTTATTTATTTAAATATTTATATAAATAAAACTGCATTTATATGTAATATAAATCATTTAAAAAAAATAAAAATTGTGTATTGTGTATTGTGTATGATGTGTATACATAGTATAGTATAATATTTTATATTTTATATAAAATTAATTTTATGATATATATTTTTAAATATATCTAAATTAATCACTTATTTATTTATATATATATATATATATATATATCCTCCTATAAAGTATAATATTAATATAAATTCTTTCATTACAAATTAATAATTTAAAATTTCTATATTAAAAGTTAATAGCTGAATGTGTATTTAATTTATAATATATATTTAAATATTTATGTAATTATTTCTGCCTATAAAATAATTATAAGCAATTATAAATTAATTTAATTATAATAATCTTTGTATTAATTTAAATATTTGTAATTATTTCCTTCTTTGAAAAAAAATAATAATAATAATAATCAGAGTATTAATAGAAATAACTGAGCTTTTTTATTTTAAATTATTATATTATTTCTATATTATTTAAATGTTTGTATTAATTATTTTAATTGCATTTTGTATTATAATATCGGTTTATAATATATATTTAAATATTTGTCATTATTTCCTCCTATAAAATATAATATAATATATTAATTGTAATTTCTATAAATTATTATTGTTATCATTTATAAATGTATTTAATTATATTAACGTTTGTATTAATATTTAAATATTTATGTAATTATTTCCTCCTTTGAAAATAATAATATTAATATAAATAACTGATAATTTTTAAATTAAATTATTATATTAATCTTTCTATATTAATATTTAAATGTTTGTATATATATATATTTTTTAAATACATAAATGTTTGTATTAATATAAAATTATTTGTGTACTTGTTTTGATCCTTTGAATTTGTAATCTTAACAAATACATTATTTATAATAAGATGTAAATTATCAATTATAATTAAATTATATGATGATTTCTATATTAAAATTTAAATGTTTACATAATATACATTATTCTATTGCATAATCGAAATTAATGAAATTAATTATTAAATTAATATTCATATATTATTAAAAAAATGATTTCAACCTTTGGGAAAAAAAAATATAAGTATATTATTTATAGTGTTGTCAAACGATTAATCACAATTAATTGCATTTAAAGTAAGTTTTGTTTACATAATATATGTGTGTAATGTGTATGTTTATTATGTATATATAAAAAACACACACACATATGATATATATTTTTTCTTAACATAATTAATATTATATATAAATATATTTAATACATAAACATAATATTTTTCTTAAATATATCCGTGCGTGTATTTATAAATACATAATGAAGTACACACACATATATTATGTAAACAAAAACTTTTATTTTGAATGCGGTTAATCACAATGAATCATTTGACAGTGCTTATATTTATATTATGACTTAAATGATCAATTATGAGTTTTTCTTCTTTGAAATGGTCTTTCTCAGATCACATCTCGCAGCAGTTCAGGAAAGTTTGTGGTGCTGATGCTGTTGTAGTTTTAGTGTTTGAGTTTTCAGAGTGACTCAAAGGTTCAGTCCCTGCTTCTGCTCAAAGCTGAGGTGTTTTGATGCCATGTATTTGCTAAATGGCGAGCGCCCGGATTTACTGTCGTTGAAAGTTTTCGTTTCGATACGGAAGCAGAGGTTCGCGGCTTTGTCGTGGAAATCTGAGGAAAGCTGACTCCCAAATAACAGCGAAGAATAAGAACTAGTCCAGACAGGTCGGCAGCTTTCGCTCGTCTCCCCGACCCCGTGTTATTTCCTCTCCCGTCCCCTGACAGAAAAGAGGTTTCGGCGTGTTGCGACATTTTGACAGAGAAATAGACTTGTTGGCCTCTGCGGTCGCGTCGAGTTTCCTCATAGCCTTTGGGTCCTTCCACCAATCACACGGCGTTTGTCAAGACCTGTTCGAATCTCGATGATCTTCTTCAGTTCGGGCTGCAACCATTGAAACGAGCTGCTTTGTTTATCTAGCGATGGTGTCAAACCAAAACAGCTGTTCTGCTCCGTTTCTGATTAATTTGAGAGAGAGAGAGATCTTTCACTTCTGTGTTTTTTTTTTTTCTATGAATCGCATGATTCTTGCTGAACGTTTCCACGAGTTCAGTCCCAGACTCTATTTTAAAGTCAAGAAAAAAAAAAAGGGTACTTTTTGATGAAATGTTTCATTATGTTTGCCTTGAGAAAGAAATACTTCACCCCAAAACAAACATTGTCCTTATTTACGTCTCAGTTATTAATGTTGTTCAAAAAATTGTTTCTAATAGATAATGCCGCACGATATATCGTCGGATAAATTCGTGTTCTTCATTTGGTCTGTAAAGTCGCCGTTGTGTTTTATTTTACTTGTTTGGCTGACCGCAATATGCCTTACATCAACTATTTGTCATTTTACCGCGTTTATTTATTTTAATAGCAGTTGCTGTTGCCATATTTTATTCCTTATTTGGTAATTTTGTATTTAATCCCATTGATTGGTATTTATTTGACAATTATTTTACACTTGTTGTTTTATTTGACCCAGCATATTTTCGTTTTTCTTACTTTATTTTGTGATTTGGAAATTTTGTTTTTATTTATTTTATTTACTGTTTATTATCGTAGCAATTATTGATTTTATTTGTCTTTTTTGTTCATTTGAGTAGATTGTTCTGTACATTTTGTTTGTTGCCAGTTATTTATTTTGTTACACTTATTGATTCATTTATCATTACGTGTCTTGCAATGATCGTATACTTTGTTTGTTTAATCTTAATTTCATTTTGTACAATTTATATTAGTTGGAGGTTATTTTTTAATACATAATTGTTATTTATTTTTTCAATTCATTTATCACTTCTTCTGTATTAACGTGTTTGTTTTCATTATTAATTTACCTTATTATTACCTTTTTTTTTTTTGTAATTTATTGTCGTGCTTACCGATTTATTTATTTTATTTTTGTTGACTAACTCATTGTTCATTCTATTTATTTATTTAATTACTTATTTACTTATTTTCTATTTAGTTATTTTTTGCTTATCTATTTTATTTATTTTTATTTATAATTTTATAATTTACTTTATCATTTGCTTTATTTGGTTTTGTGTAGTTTTTTTTTTTTTTTTTTAAATTAATTACTTATTTGTATGATTTATTTTTATTTATAATTAACTGGTATTTATTTATTTATTTATTTATTTGTATTTACTGATTATTACATATGTAATTGTTTTTTTTTATTATTATTATTTACCTTACTAATTTCATTGAATTACTTGATTAATTTGTATTTATTTTTAATTACTGATTTATTATTGTATACTTGTCAATATTGATTTATATTAATTTATTATTTTTATTTGTATTATGATTTATTTTTTATTTATAAGAACTTTATTTATTTTTACCAATTTATTATGACTTATTTGCTTATTTTTTATTTATTAACATATTTGTTTTTTTTATAATTATTTGTCTGTTTCATTTTACTAATTAATAACTTAGTTTCGTTAATTTTATTTTTAAATAGTAATTCATTGTCATATGCTTACTAATTTATATTGATTCATTATTTTTATTTGTATTATTAATTTTGTTCATTAATTTTTAATCTTCGTCTTTAATCATATTCTTTTAACAATACTCTTTTAAAATATTTTTTAATAGGTACAAAATACTACTGATTAATAATTAATAAATAATATTAATATAATTAGTACTTAATGTTTTCATAGTAAAATATTTATTATTATTATTTAAATTAAACAGTCTAATATCATTTAGTTTTGCTTCTATTTATTATTATTATTAATATTGATTAAAAACAAGATTTATTTGTTTGTTATTTGTTTTAATGTACTTATTTAATTGATGTTTTTTTATTTTTTTTTTATTTTTTTATTCCAGAAACCTTCTATTTCTTCCACTGTCTGTTTGTTTATTATAGTTTATTTTTTAACTTGGTTATTTATGACATAATGAAGTGAATAGTGACAGAGTCTCTTTTCGGATGATCACAATGCTCTTTAAAGAGCAATACGTTTCTGATTGGTTCTGGCACGATCGCTCAGCTCTCTAATGACCCCAGCGTGTGCTCTGGAAGCGGGTCAAAGGTCGGCCGCGGGGAATCTTAATTAGGTTAGCGCCCTTCCCCCCGGCCCGTCTGGAGCGGGACGTTTTTCCACTGCTGTCTGGCACAAAGCCGCCCTCTTTAACATGCGCAGAGCCGCTTTCCCCACGGCAGGCCTTTTGTTGGCCGAGTTCGGCAAACACTGCAGCGCATTGAGGGACGGGGCGGCCCTGTGCCCTCTGCCAGAGGCTGGCATTCGCCCGCGGCGCTTTCCACACCAGCGGCCCGTTCGTCACAGGGGCTCGTTGTCACCGGTTTTGTGCTCAGATGGGCCGTCCCACACTGGAGGTGTGAACTGATGCAGCGGGACGTGATATTGTGGCATTTGAGCGATAACATCAAACTGCTCTTCACAAGTCGGAGCATAAAACGATCGTCCCACACGTTCAGGCAGATTCACACAAATAAAGAGCCCTGTGTGTTTTATTAAACTTGCATGATGATTGTCTGATTTATGACAGAATGATTTATGCTCCACTTTTCAATTGTCTTTATAAAGTATTTAAATATGTGTTTTTATTTATCCATTAGTTTATTTATCCATTAGTTTAAAAGTAATAATAATAAAAATAGTAGTTAAAATTTATAAACAAGTTAAAAGTAATAATTATGTTTTAATAAATAGTAATATAATTATTATTGTGTTTCGAATTAGTTAATTATTGCTCAATCATCTTTATAAAGTATTTAAATGTGTGTTTTTGTTTTTTTTTTATTTGTGGTTTTGTATTTTGTTTAAAAGTTTATCCATTAAAAGTAATAATAAAAAAGTAATAAAAATTAATAATTAGTTTTAATAATTAGTAATATAATTATTATTGTTTTGTATTTTGTTTAAAAGTTTATTTATCTATTAATTTTAAAAGTAATAATAAATAAACAATAATAATAATAAAATAAAAAAAGAAACAAGTTAAAAGTAGTAATAATGTTTTAATAATATATAATATAATTATTATTGCATTTTGAATTAGTTTATTATTGTATTATTATCATTTGTTTATATTTTATTATTATAATAGAAAATTAGGTTAAGAATTACTATTATTATTAAAATGATATTCATAATCTTTTAATAAATATATTTAATTATATTTCGAATTAAATAGTATCGTTATCTGTATTTCTGTCTTTATTTCTATTTTTATTATTAATTAATAATAAGATATTTATTTAGATAAATACATATTTACAGAAATAAGTAAATAAATATGTATTTAATATAATTTGAATTTAAATAGTTTATTTTCTCTCATGTTATATTTATTTAGAAATTACAACATTATTATTATTATTATTATTATTATTATTATTATTATACAAAATTAAAAAATACAATTATATTAATAATTGATATAATAGCAATAATAATTTTGTTTCTAATTATTATTAATAGTTGATTATGATAAAATGATTAAAACAATTACTGCTATTATTTTTAAATCAAAATTGTAATTGCACAAATTCTTCTTCTTATTATTATTATTAAATATTGATTATATAATAATGATAATATTTTAGTTTCTATTTATTATTATTAATAGTTGATTATGATAAAATGATAGATGATTGGATTTATTATTATTATTATTATTATTATTATTATTATTATTATACAAATGTAATTATTAATTGAAATATTAATAATTGATTATATAATAATAGTAGTAATATTAGTAATAATAATAATAATAATAATAATAATACCATGTATAATAATATATTATTATTATTAGTAGTAGTAGTAGTAGTAGTAGTAGTATTATACAACATTGTAATAATTACAATAATATTAATAGAGTATAATAATAATAATAATAATAATAATAATAATAAATTTAATAAAAATAAATATTTGTATTTCTGTTTATTAACAATAGATGATTTTGATAGAATGGAGATTATCAATATAATAATAATAATAATAATAATAATAATAATAATAATGTAATAAGAATAAAAATTATGGTAATAATAATAATAAATATTATTATTATTATTATTATTATGTAATCAATATAGTAAATATTATATATTATTGTTGTAATAAAATGGTGATAATTATAAATATTATTAATAACATTTTAATAAGTATTATAATTATTAGTAATGTGTTTTTTGGAAATAAATACTTTTTTCACAAAATTGTAATATTAGATATATTTAGAGTATAATAGAATATTTTGTTTGCACATGAAAAGCAGTGCATACATGCACATCTTGCTTTAAAAAAAGAAAAAAAAATTGTCTTTTCACAAACTCTCATTTCACGAAGTCATGCATCCTGTTTTTTTGTCTTTCTCTGTCTTGCAGGCGTTTGGCAACGCAAAAACGGCCCACAACAACAACTCCAGCAGATTTGGAAAGTTCATCCAGGTCAACTACCTAGAGAGCGGCGTGGTGCGTGGGTGAGTGTCGCTAATTTCACTTTCGCTTCGTGCGCGGGCCAACGTTGGAGAGGCACGAGTCTCGCTGACCGAGCCTTTGATGGTATTTTTTTATCAGCTGCTGTTTCTTCTCACACACCCAAACGCCTGACGTCATACGAGCCGCTTCCTCCTTCACGCTGAAAGACGCTCTTTACACAGAACGAAGGAGCGAGAGGATCTGACTCGCTTCCTCCTCAGATCTGCTCTTATCGCTCATCACTTTCTGTGGTTTATTGCTCGTTCGGGGCCAGATTCACATGTCATCTGAACCGCCATCGCTCTAGTTTGCGTTTTTATCTCTTTTAGTCGCCCTTTCTGGCTTCCTTCATTCACATGAGCGGTTTGATGTTTGCTTGAGGTTTTTGCGAAACGATTTCCCGGGCCAGTTTGGCCCTTAAAAAGTATTTTCTAACATTTGGGTTTTGGTCTGTAATGTTACCTGGATGTTTTTTTTGACCAAACTTTGCACGTCGTTTACCCACAATGCTTTGTGTGGCTGTTTTCTGCTTGTGTTGCTCTAAACAAAGGCCTTGAGAGCGTGCGATAGAGATGAGAGAGTCAATAAAGCCGTCCGGACGCTCTCAGTCACTCTATTGTCCTCCGGTCCGCTGGAGTTTGGCTCAGTTCACTAGATGACGCTCACTGAGTCAACATTAGACAACACGACACTGACTAATAGCTATAAATAAATATTATAAATAAATATAAAATAATAACAAATTAATAGCTTTAATATAGAAATGCAATTAAAATCGAAATGCATAAATACAATTTTTTTTTTAAAATATTTAAAAAATATTTTTAATTTTTTAAATAAGCAAATGTAAAGATTTATAAATATCTTTAAAAATAAATGGATAAATACTATATAAACTATATATTAATTGCAATATTTATATATTACTATCAAAACAATCATAATCGTGTTTTAAATTTAAAATTTAAAATTACATAATTATTTATGTAATTTAAATTATTTTTATTTCATTAATTCGATTTTTATGATTAATTAGTAGTGATATATTTTTATTTATTTATTTATTTATTTAGATTTTTACAGATCTAATATAATATATTTAGCAGGTTTTCAGTGTGTTATAATTCTTATTTTTATGTTTTGTTGTTAATAATTAGCAATAATCAGAGTTACAGAACAATTAATGATTAATAATATTTTAACAATTGAATTATTTTTAATTAATTTAAATACTTTGTGTAGCTATTGTTATATATTTTTTATTTATTTTTATAATTGGTAATAATAAAATGATTATAAAGGAGATTATTAATGATGAAGCTATAAATAAATAAATAAATAAATTATAAAGGAGATGAGTAATGATGGTCATCATATAATAAATAAATAAATAAATAATGCAAGTAATATATCCTTTTTTTCTGTGTAAATGTAAAGCTTAATAAAGACAATTAATATTTAAATAAATGTAAATAAAAAACGTTAATTTAATAAATATAATAATTGTATTCTAATTAATTAGTTAATTCAATTAATAATTAATTTAAATAAGTTATATATTTAATGTATAAATAACAAATAATTATAGAAATACATTTAATATCTAAATATAAGTTAAGCAAATACTTGAATAAAAATGTAAAATGAATAAATGTATAATATTAAATACATTTTAATTAATAAATAAATAAATATAATGTGTAAATAAATATATGAGAACATTAGGAGAAAATGAACATTTTTACATTTATATTTTTTTTCCAGTGAATATTTTAAATAAATTTAAACCTGAAGAAATACTACCAGGATCGAATAAATAAAATTTATGTATAAATACATTAAAAAAAATATTTTAGATTAATAAATAAATACATTTAATATAAAATAAAAGTAAATGTAAATAAATGAGTAAATAAATGTCATCTATAAATACTTTTTTGAGAAAAGTCAAATGAATATTTTAAATTAATTTAAAACGGTATCAATTATTACCATAACGTATAAAGTTAAAATCTAAATAAATCTAATATCTGAATTAATAAATTTAATAAACAATTTATTTAAAACAAATAATGTGAATTAATAAATAAATGTAAATACATTTAATGTTAATATTTAAATATATAAATGAAACAAATAGTTTAAAAAAGTGTGCAAATAATAAATATTTAATATTAAATAAATAGTAATTAATACATGTGTAATTAAATAGTTTTGGGGGAAATCTGTTTTACAAATGAATATTTTAAATTCATTTAAATCAAAATAAAGGCTACCGTGATGTAGAAGTATGTTTAAAACATGTTGAAATAAGTGTAATATCAGAATAAATAAATGTAATAAATACATTAATATATATGTAATGTGTGTGTAGATATACATAAAGAATAATAAATAAATACGTTCAATATAGAAGTAAATGTAAATAAATTTATAATTTATAAATGTTTTTGAAAAAAATAAAAAAAATCAGCGTAAATGATACCTTGAGTAAAAATACATTTAAAATCTTAATAAATTAGGAATAAATATATTTAAAAAATAAATGAATACTGCAATGTAGAAAATTAAATTAAACTAAACTTGTTTTTTTCCACTCATTACAGTGACAGTTTAACAGAATGATGGGTGAAAATCTGCTTAACTGAAATGAAAATGTTAATTATGCCTGGCTAATAAAGCAACAAGTACTGTATATATCACAAAACATCATTGTAAAGTATGTAAATACCACAAGTTTGTATGCGATTCATCCCAGATCAGGGATGGTTTGGTTTCTATTGCAGATCTTTCTGAAACGCCGCTACACAAAGTGAATGGGAATGACAGGTGTTCACTTATGAGGCCTAATTGACATCTGTTTGCTTTGAAGTGCCACTTTCTAACACAGAAACTGACGTTTGTCATGTTTGTTGTTGTCTTTCAGGGCCGTGGTTGAGAAATACCTGCTGGAAAAGTCCCGTCTGGTGTCCAGAGAGAAAAACGAAAGGTACGAGCGTCAAACGTCTCTGCTTTGCGACAAAAAAACAAGGGCGCTTTGACGTGTGGTCGGCGCTTGAGATGTTTCCCAGCTTATCTGTGGGCCCATCACTCTCTACAGCATTAACCGCAGTATTATCAGTTCAGATCAAGATCATCAGCCTACAAAACCTGAAAAACTGAGCTGGCTAAAAATACAGACGCTGCCAACTGAGCGAACGCTTTTCAGTAGCGTGACTGCACTCCTGTGCTCAAAATATTGTACAATAGTTTTGATTAATTGGTTAAGTAGCATGTGGTTTTGGGATTTACCCTTTTGAACTGATTCATTCAGATGATTCAAATGGGGAAATCCTAGTGCTGGTAGTACTATGGCGTATAAGTCAATTGATTCATTCAAGTGAATTGGTTCAAAAACAAAATATCACCTTCTTTAAATTTAAGGTACAAGTAAATAAATGTAATGTCTTAATACATTTAAAAAAGACTGTGCTCGGCTGAATTTTTTTCATTTAAGTCAGCAGAATCATATGGTAACGTTATTTATGAATCAACTGATTCATTCGAATGGTTCCTGTTAGGGATGCACCGATACCACTTTTTCCAGTACTCGCCCGATACCGATACTTTTATTTTTGGTACTTGCCGATTCCGAGTACCGATACCGATATTTTAAAATGTACCAGTAGATTTGTAAAATATGGGGTACAGAAACTAAAAGAATATGGATAATGTTAGTTGGTCAACTTCATTTATCAAATAGATACAGTCAAACCAAAATGTATTTAGATCACATTATCATAAACTGTGTCCTGCACCCACTAGTAAAAAAAAAATATATATATATATATATCAAAAATGATCAAAAGATGGTGTATATCTGCTGTCTGAATCATTTTTGGGTTGACTATATATCCCTTAGTTATTTTTATTTTTACACTTAATTATGCCCATTAAAATGTGTTTTGTTACTTTCACTGTTTTGTTTTTTTTTCTTGCTCTATGGTACATCATCTTCAATTTAATAGCATTAAACTGCTCCATTGCAGCGGCTCAGTACTGTAATCAAGCGAACCACTCATCTCCTAACTCTGATATTTTCAGAAATATAAGTCACGTTTTTTTTATCTGAAATATGCTGCTATTTGGGCTATAATCCAAAGCGACTCAAATAATGTAGAAACACTCGTGAAGCAAGAAAAACATGCGCAAATACAGTACTTTCGCATTTCACACAAGCTGCTATAGTTTCACTTTCGCCGGACAGTCGTGTATGCTTAAGATTGAAAATAAATGATGTTTATAGCGAATGCCCCTATAATTTTTTTTTATATTTACGAATTTGTTTTAATCCAAAAGATGCGTGTGCTAAATATGCGAACATCAATGAAGATCACGCAACAGCGCGCGCGCTCTCTCTCTCGCTCCCTCTCTCTCCATACCGTTAAATAACTTGTGCATTGATTTACTTCAATTGTTTTTGACATATCTCACCGAACTACAAACTTTCCAGTGATGTCAAGGCGGGATATTAACTCGACAAGCCCGCACATCTTGGCCGCCGCGCGCTCAATCCAATCTGCGTGCTTTGCCTATCAGCTGACGCGCACCAGTTATGCAAGCTTAATACTGAATGTTTAACATTATATTACTTACTTACATATACTTCGTCAGACATCCTTAATCTCTAATGACTCCATTCTCCTGTCTGTTGTTTTGTTGTCCATGTTTCTTTGCCTGCATACGCACTTGTCACATGATGTGGTATCGGCGTTTGGTATCCAGGCATTTTAACGAGTACAAGTACGAGTACAGGAGCTCAGTATCGGGCCCGATACCGATACCAGTATCGGTATCGGTGCATCCCTAGTTCCTGTGAATGAATCTGTTCAAAAACAAGACCTCCTTCAAATTTAATAAATGCATAAAAGAATGTAATATATAAACATTTAAATGAATAAATAAATTAATTTAGGAAATTTGGGAAAACGATTGCAATTAGTATTCATTTAAATCAGCTTAATTATTAAATAGTAGCATTAATTATGAATCAGTGATTCATATAAATGAATTGGTCCAAAAACAAGATATCACCTCTTTCAAATATAATTTATTAGTACGTTTTATGTATAAATACAATATTTTTTTAAGCGGAGTATTTTAATTAAAACATGATAAATAACGATTTATGAATAAACTGATTCGTTCGAATAGTTCATGTAAACAAACTAGTCCAAAAACAAGATATCATATCTTTCAAATTTTAATGCACAAATATATAAATGTGTTATATAAATAAATAATAAATATATTTTTAAAAATGTATTAAAATGAATGTAACTTCATTAATGAGTGAAATTATTCACGTATATGAATTGGTACAACGACAATATATTATCTCCTTCAAACTTAATTTATACAATTTTAGTAGGAAAAACTGAATTACTATGAATATTTGAATTTTAATCATCATAAGTAAATATGTTTGTGATTTATGAAGAAATTGATTAATATTAAATTGGTACAAGAACAAGATATTACCTCTTTATTTAAATGTAATGTATAATAAAAAATTTAAAAGTTGTGGAAAAAAAAAAGTATTGCAGTTAATATTTTAAGTATTACCATGATTTATATATTATATTATATTATATTATATTATATTATATTATATTATATTATATTATATTATATTATATTATATTATATTATATTATATTATATATTCAATCAAATACAAATAAATTGGTCCAAAAATACCTCTTTTAGATTTCATATTTAAATAAATGTAAGGAAATAAATACCTTTTAAATACATTTTATTAAAAAAAATTAAATAAATGATTGCTTCCTTTTAACAAAAATAAATAAATAAATAAATTTATTAATTAAATGTTTAATTTTAGTGCTGTCAAATTGATTAATTGTGATTAATCGCATCCAAATTAAAAGTTTTTGTTTGTGTATTCTATATATATATATATATATATATATACACACAAAAATATATATATATATACACACAAATATATATATATATATATATATATATATACACATATACATATACACTAAATATAAATATACACACATATATACATATACATATATATATATATATATATATATATATATACACATATACATATACATATATATATATATATATATATATATATATATGTATATGTATACACAAAATATGTAATATATATATATGTATATGTATATACACTATACACATAAAATATACACATATACACGTATAGTATATATACATATATATATGTATATATGTATGTATGTGCACTTACTGCACACACACACGATCATAATATAACACACACTTTTATTTTGGATACGATTAATCATATCCAAAATAAAATATTGTTTATTTATACATTTGTGTATAAATATACACAGTACACATGTACATTATGTAAACTCTTTATTTTGGATGCGATAAATCGTGATTAATCGATTAATTGTGATTAAGCATATTCAAAATAAAAGTTTGTGTTTATTTAAATATATATGCGTATAAATATAAACGGTGCACACACATTTTATGTAAACACAAACTTTTATTTTGGATGTGATTATTCGCGATTAATCGATGAATTGTGATTAATCATATACAAAATAAAAGTTTATTTATATATTTGCATAGAAATATACACAGTACACACGTATATTATGTAAACTCAGACCTTTATTTTGGATGTGATTAATCACGATTAATCGATTAATTGTGATTTAATCATATCCAAAATAAAAGTTTGTGTTTATTTATGTATTTGCATATAAATATACACGGTACACACATGCATTATGTAAACACAAACTTTTATTTTGGATGCGATTAATCGCAATTAATTGATTAATCGCGAATAATCACATCCAAAATAAAAGTTTGTGTTTACATAAAATGTGTGTGCACCGTTTATATTTATACGCATATATATTTAAAATAAATAATCACATCCAAAATAAAAGTTTTTGCTTTATTTATATGTGTATAAATATACAAAAGAGACACACATAATGTGTAAATAATTTTTATTGATGCAATTAATTGATTAATCACGATTAATCACATCCAAAAATAAAGGTTTGTTTATATATATATATATAATATGCATGCATATAATGTGTAAACAAACTTTTTGGATGCGATTAATCATGATTAATCAATTTGACAGTGCTGATTAATTTAAACACCATAAATGGTACCATGATTTATGAATGAACTAATTTGTTCGAATGGTTCATGTAAATGAATTAGTCCACAAACAAGATATCGGCTCCTTCTGTAACTTCAGTTTCATTAGCTGCTTTTTATTAGCAACTTGAAGTGTAGCTAACTAGTTTTTGAAAGTGGTAGCTTGACTGTTGTTTACTTTAAATCACAAGTAACGTAGCTTGTTGACTGACCATTTCGAACTCAATAAATCATTGTTCTTTCCTCTTCACGCAGGAACTACCACGTGTTTTACTATTTGCTGGTGGGTGCGTCGGAGGACGAGCGACGGGAATTCAGACTCCTGCAGCCAGAAGAATACTTCTACCTCAAACAGGTGAACGCTCTCATATACACATTCAGTTTTCTCAAATAATCGCTCTGCCAATAAAAAACAGAGCTGCCGTATCCCTCATTAGTAGTGTTTACTCATACTAGAGTAGCTTGTAAAGCAAAAACCGGTTCGAAATTGAAACATTTTTCACTTGCAGGAAAACTTTACGATAGAAGATGCGGACGATCTCCGGCACGACTTCGAGCGACTGCAGCAGGCGATGGAGATGGTCGGTTTCCTGCCGGCCACCAAGAGACAGTGAGTCAAACCGTCAGATGTCTTCAGAGTTGTTGTGATGATGTTCTGAGGAGGAAATGAAGGATCTGAGACGTTTGGGATGTTTGTTGTGTTCCTCGTAGGATATTCTCAGTCCTGTCGGCCATCTTGTATCTGGGTAACGTGACGTACAGTCAGAAGTCGTCTGGCAGAGAGGAGGGTCTGAACGTGGGGCCGCCGGAGGTGCTTTCCACACTTTCAGACCTGCTGAAGGTAAATGCATTTCTGAAACTTGCTATCATATTTATAGAGATTTCTGTATTTTTCAACATAAAGTATGAGCCATGTGAATTGCGTAGATGTGAGGAGAAATATTGCTGTGTTTTCAAATGCATTTGTATGTAATGCATGGATACAAATTTCCCAAATTTTTAATAAGCATGAAATATGCCAAAATAGTAACTTTATAGTGTAAAACAAAAGCAAATAAATATAAGTATTGTAATTTTATTGTTGTTCTGTAAATAAAATAATTAATTGTATTAAACCATAATTAATTGATTATTATTAAGGTGTTTTAAAGTACATTAAAGTTATTGTAATAGTAATATGTCTTTACTGATGTTTAATTTTATAAATGTAAAGAAAATAAATATGTAAAAAAAAAAACATAATTTTCATTTATATATATATATATATATATAATGAATTTTATTCATTATATAATGTTTTTATTATAATATTTTTGTATTTATATTTCGCATTATATATTATTATTATTATTATTATTATTATTAAATACTTATTTTTACAGTGCCATGATATTATTGTGATATTTCTTTATTTATTTGTTTCAGTTTTATAATATAATATAAAAATATTAATGAAATAAAATATTATGTTGAATAATTATACTTATGTATATTTTATATATATAGCTTTATTTTCTATTTTTATTACTTTCATAAATAACATTTCAATATAATACAAATATTATTTTGAATAGTAATAATATTTTTTGTTGTTATTATTATCATTATCATCATCATTATTACTGAATACTACTTTCTATTTTACAGCACAATTAGTTACTAAAAATACTTAATACTTATTTATATTACAGTACAATAGTAGTGATTTTAATCGTAATTATTATTATTTTTATAATTTAAATATAAAAAAATCTAAAAATATTAATATAATATTAATTAATAATAATTACTGTTATTTATTTATAATAATAATAATAATAATAATAATTATTATTATTATTATTTATTAAATATTTTATATTACAGTGCATAGTATTATTGAAATATTTGTTTTATTATATTTATTCATTTTTGTAATTAAAAAAAAAAGCAAAATGTAAATGGTAATAAAATAAGTAAAATAGTAATAAAATTAAAATATTTTTAAAAAATAATAAGAATTACTATGTATATTCATTTATTTGTTTGTTTATTATTATTATTATTATTATTATTGAATACTTATTTTTATTTTAAAGTACAATAGTATTATTGCAATATTTTTTCTTGATATGGTAATTTTGTATTCAAAATTTTACAATTTAAAAATAAAATTAAAATAATAATAAATAATCATCATAAAGTGATAAAATACAAATAGGTTCTGAAATAGTAGTAATAATATTTATTATTATTATTATTATTACTATTATTGTCACATGCCTGTTTCATTTGTTTTGGATGTCATTTCACAAATGTTTTTCTGTTTTCATCCAGGTTAAGGAGGAGCTGTTGGTGGAGGCTCTGACTAAAAGGAAAACAGTGACTGTAAACGACAAGCTGATTTTGCCCTACAGCCACAGCGAGGTGCGCTAGAGACATCCGCTCTTTTAGCTCTTTTAGCAGAGCATCCATATGTTTTATATCTAAGTGAGTGTCGTTTGTGCAGGCGATCACCGCTCGAGACTCCATGGCCAAATCTCTGTACAGCGCCCTGTTCGACTGGATCGTCCTGCGGATCAATCACGCGCTGCTGAATAAGAAGGACATGGAGGAGTCCGTTTCGGTAAGATGAATGAAACCGCAAGAATCAGGAGTCTGCATTGATTGCATTCAAGATCTTACAATCGTGTCGTTTCTCCATCATTTCAGTGTTTATCCATCGGTGTGCTTGATATCTTCGGCTTCGAAGACTTTGCGACCAACAGCTTTGAACAATTCTGCATTAACTACGCCAACGAGCAGCTTCAGTATTACTTCAACCAGCACATTTTTAAACTTGAACAGGTTAGTGGGCTGGTTTGCATGGGTGCAACCTCAAAAACTCTTTATGAACTCGTTTTGATCACAATATGTGGTTAATCCTCCACAGGAGGAGTATCAGGCCGAGGGCATCACCTGGCACAACATCGACTACACCGATAACGTCGGCTGTATTCACCTCATCAGCAAGAAGCCCACTGGACTCCTCTATTTACTTGATGAGGAGAGCAAGTAAGACCGTTCGTCCCGCATTGGTTTATTGATCTCTGAACTTTAGTTTTGAAATGAGATTAGCATAAATAATATACTTTTTCCGTTATAGCTTTCCTCACGCCACTGATAAAACCTTGCTGGCCAAGTTTAAACAGCAGCACCAACAGAATCAATACTTTGTGGCGACTCCGGTGATGGAGCCGGCCTTCGTTATCCTCCATTTTGCTGGGAAGGTCAAATACCAGATTAAGGTAATAGCAACTGAGTATCAGAATTATCTTTTTTTGTTTGTTTGTTTGTTTATTTTAATTATTATTATAAAAGAAAGGCAAGGAAGACATTTAAAATAAAAAATATTTGGCCAGGCCGAATAATAAAAAATAATACAAATTCTGTAATGGCACATATAAAGTTAATAATTGTTAAAGTGATGATAAAAAATATTTATTGTAAATGCTTATATTTATTAAAATTATATTTTATTTATTTGCTTTTTTTTTGTTGTTGTTGATGATGCACAGTAAAATAATTAATTCTTAAAGTTATGCAAAAAAAATTTGTTTTTTATTATATGTTATGGTTTTATTATTTTTTTTTATTTTTGTGACTAAATAATGAAAATAGATTTGTTAATATTTATAAACTCTTTTTAATGGCACATAAAAAAATTGTAATAGTAAGTTAAAAAAAAATGTTTATATTGTTTATTTATTTATTTTGCTAACTGAATAATGTAAATAGATTCTGTTAATATTTATAAACCGCGTTTAATGGCGCATAAAAAAAAAAAAACAATTAGTAATTTAATAAGTTAAAATAAAATTATTTATTTATTTATTTATTTATTTATCTATTCTGACCGAATAATGAAAATAGATTTCATTAATATTAAAGGCACATAGAAAATTAATAAACTGCTTTTAATGGCACATAGAAAAATTATTAATACTAAGTTTAAATTGTAAAAAATTGTTAATATTATTTTTAAATTTTTTTTATTTATTTTATTTTCCGAACGAATAATGGAAATAGATTTTGTTAATATTTATAAACTGCCTTTAATGCCTTTAAATTAGTAATAGTAAGTTGAAAATAAAAATTGTTAATATTATTTATTTTTTGTTGACTGAATAATGAAAATAGATTTCATTAATGTTTAATGTTTAAAACTGGCTTTAATGGCACATAGAAAATTAGTAATAGTAAGTTATAAAATAAAAATATTTATTCATTTATTTTTGTCTGGCCAAATAATTACAGTAAAATATTGGTGGTGTTTACAACATAGTAAAATTATTTATTGTTGTAATATTGTAATATAAGCAATGTATAACATTTATTCATATTAATACTTAATGCATTTAGTAATTTATATAGATTTATTTTATTTTACTATTTTTTTTTTTTTTTTTTAATTTAAAGACATTTTAAAAATGTCTGTAATGGCACAAAGTAAAATGCATTCATGTTGTTAAAAATAAAATAAAAATTCTGTGTAAATAAATAAAAATACATATTTATTTTTTTATTGTTATTTAATATATTAATATTTAATTTTTAAACGTCTTTACAACAAAAGGCACCTGTTTTGTAGAATCAGTATAGTATGAATTTTTTTTTTTTGCATATAAACAGGATTTCCGTGAGAAGAACACGGATCACATGCGTCCGGACATCGTGGCTCTCCTGCGGAGCAGCGACCGCGCTTACGTCCGCCAGTTGATCGGGATGGACCCGTTGGCGATGTTCCGATGGGGGATCCTCCGCGCCACCGTCCGTGCTTTAGCCGCCTTCAACGAAGCCGGCCGCCGCTGGGCAGCAAAAACTGCGGGTAACCCACGCCGCATTATGCATTACTTTTCAGATTAGCCCAAAACTAAAGATTATCATGCTTTAAGAAGGTGTTATTTATAGCCTGCACATGAGAAAGCTCCCTGGTGACGCAAACAGTCATATTTAGAAGGAATCAGAATGATTAGGATAAGACGGGATAATAAAAATAAATGAGTAAGGCTGTTTATGAGGATTTTTTTTGGGTGGGGTGTCGGCCGGGATTGTCGAAATCACGCCGTCAATGCCGTTTGTGTTTGTGTGTGAACATACAGGTGTGGTCCGACCAAACTCCAGAGTTCCTCTAGGAGAGCTGCAGAGATCCAACATGCCCATTGAGAGGATGTACCGGTAAGCTTTGGACTAGAAAAACGAGAGAGAGAGAGAGCGAGAGAGAGGAAGTATTGAGAGGAACTTGATCTCTTCCTGTCCTTTCGTAGCCTTTGTGTGGCAGGTGATCATGTGACCGTGCTCTCTCAACAAAGGCACATTGCAGGCCGATTCTCTCAGTAATCTCATGCGCCAAGTCCAGTTTTATGCAAATACCAAATATAACAGGGTCTGTAATGAAAACATCCAGGTCGTATTTCATCTCCAAGTCCAAAGGAAATATATTTTGCATGGAAAATGCATGAAAAAAAGGAACATTTTATACCACTATATTACAAATTGGGTGGGGTGTCCTTAATAGTCATGAACGTATCAGAATGTTAATGTTTTGTGCTTTCTCTAATTTTATTTTGTGGTGAAATGTGACCCAGACATGTTCTTATTAGTGAGAATTGTAAAATTGATAAATGCACTAGCTCCTGCAATGTCCCTGTGCTTTTCCTCTGGTGTTTCCCCTCAGTTACTGACCTGTGATCAGTCTCACTAAAGTTTAACCCATGCGGTCAATAAAGCTGGTCATAGATCAGCACCTGCTGGTGGCGTTCGCCCTCGAGTGACTGTGTGTGTGGTGTTTATTCTCTACAGCCATGCTCCTATGCTTGATTTCTCCTTTGATCATTCAGAGGAGCGCCCTCTAGAGGCTTTTGAGGACATCTTTGCTAGTTATGAGAGTAAGAAGTAAGTGGACCTAAGCAGAACATTGAGGTCAGACAGGAAGAGCTTGGCGGCTCGGGAAGACTGGGTTTCTGGTATTCTGAGCAAACTCAAATATCGCAGAATCCAGAAGCTAGCGCTATTCTCTCTTTATGTGATCAAAGGGCAAGCCGGAGTTTGTATTTAACCTGGTTTGTTCAAAGAAATCCGCAATCCACAACATGCGCTCGTAAATCCCAGTTGGGACCTTAGAGGTTTATTACCTCTAAGTACTCCCAAGTGGGAAGGAAACCATAAAGTGTCCTTTTAAGGCGTTTATGGAATTCACTTCCTGGTTTGTTGACGTGCTATTAGTGGCACGTCCCCCAGCCCCCAATGCCAATTCTACCTGTTTGACCTCCTGTTGTTCTGATCCGAGTGGTAAGTGAACCAGTGCATGAATCCAGGCCTTTGCTGAGTGGGTGCCTATCCCCGAGTGGGGTACCTACCCTCATTTTAACACCCCGTCAGGTCAAAACCAGAGTAACAACAGCATGGATTCACCACTGAAGCCTGACGGAATAGTTCACCAATTTCAAGGCCTTTTCGAATTTAACACACTTGCCTGCGTTTGTTCATTGTATGTGATTCCTTTGTTTGGTGGAGGGTGTTTCCTTTCCCAAAAGTCGGTTGGTGTTGGGTTCCTGTACTTTCCCTTCCCGTTCAACTCACCTCACTCCCTCTGTCTCCTCCTCCCTACCTTTTCACCCGGGCTGAATCAGGGACATGCATGCCCAAATCATCACCTCCATTAAGGACTTGCAGTTGGATGGGGAAGATCCACGTAAGCTGCTTCAGTCCTGGGGTCGCCTGCGGTTCCCGCGCCACGTCCTCCAGTGAGTTTGACTCGCCTCTGGCACGGATTGGACGGGTCCGGTTTGCTTGACCCTTCATGCCTTGACATCATCGGTTGGCATCGAAGCCAATGCTTGAGGCCCTTTGCTAAGCTTAGTCCTCCCGAACTTTCCCAAATATGCACTGTTATTTATCGGCTCGCCTTGTGATTTACTGTTTAACCCCGTCCGCCCTTAACCCTGCACTAATAATATCCATCTAACAAGTATGCCAATTATTTTTAGATGGCTCCCTAGTGGTGTATGTTAGAGGAATGCAGAGTTTATGAGCTGGAAGCAGTGTGACCTTCATTAGTGCGTGAGCTCAGAATGGTATCCACATGCTAACATGCTGCATGAACTTCTACGAGACCCACCCATTGAGTCTGTAATGTTTTATGAGCTGTGGAAAGCTTCGGAATCATTGCTTATGTAGACCACAAACATCGAATACTCTTGAATTATATACTTGTCCTCTAAAGTAGGAATCCCATAGATTATATGTACCAATAAAACTGCCCATCATTCCTCCCTCCCATGATGTTCTTATCTCCCCTGAAACCATCATCTCTTCATGGATTTCAGTAGGGGTGTTAGTCAAACGATTAGGCTCGAATGTAGACTTGGCTTTTTCTACACCATTGCGTAAACAAATCTTGTGCGCTAAGATGCATCTCAAGTGCGTAGGTTGCTTTACTCACGTCGTACAAGCCAATGCATGACTCACTTTACTAACCCGTCGTATTCCTTCGCATCTTATCTCAACAAACCATCAACCTTCCTCTTCCTCCTTCTCTACAGGAAAAACAAGAATCCCAAGTCCAAGCAGCTCATTCCCAAGGTAAAGTTCTCACTTGCAGAATTGATCCAACTGTTTGACTTTGTGTGCTTGGTACCTGAGTGTTGTTAACATGCTCAATCTAGCTGGGTTAGAAGATGCATATCAACCTTACAATTGCAAAAATATTGGCATGCAATAAGAAAACCATAGTGTACTCTGGAAATTCTGTCATAAGAAAGATGAGCAACTTTCTTATGACAGAATTTCCAGAGTAGACCTTGCGTTACCTGTTGCTATTTTTACCACAAAACAACTTAATAAAATACAGATTCAATAACCACAGCTACTGACAGCTTACAGGTGGTAATGGATATAAGCGTAGACTCCCAGAAGGAGCTTAAAAGCCCCCAAATATTGAGTGAAATCCACGCTGAGAAACTCCTTCATTTTCTGCTGCGTTTTGGCAAGCATTGGCATGTTTACATCCTGCCAGGATGGTATCTAGCGTTTCTGTCTCTGCCATTTGTAAGCTTTTCAGTAGATGTGGTCTACAAAAAGCAACAAAGGCATCAGGGCTAAATAATTTTTTTTTAATTAACAAATCTTTAATGGATTTTCTACTACATATTTATACATCAATTATATAATATGAAGCTTTTAAGCCTTTAAGGTTGCAGGCCAGCATAGCAGCTTTGTGCGTTAGTATAGAAGTACCACTAAAAACATGTAGCCAGTAGAAATTAAACAGTTGTAGTAGCAACATTTCAATTGTGGAAATCCAAAAAAATAATAAGAATTTAAAGCGCCTTTAACTTGTTAGCATTTGCAGCACAGCTGGTATATTTCCATCACATTGGTGAAAGTGTAAAGTTTAGCCAGATTGTTTATGACTTTCCGTTACATGTGCGGCGCTGGGTAAATGTTTTGAAAGACTCTACCGCTGTAGCTCTGGCTGGAATGAGATTTTCCATGCCGTCATGTATCCATGGCATTCATGTGGCAAAATAAAGTCTCTTTGTGTGAAAGATTGACTTTCTGTTTTTGTGTGTCTGGGCAGAACCTGTTGGACTCTCGTTCGCTGAAGTTTATAGTGGGCCTTCATGACCGAACCACCAAGTCTTTGCTTCATCTGCACAAGAAGAAACGTCCTCCCAGCATCAGTGCCCAGTTTCAAGTAAAAAGAATTCTATTAGATTAGCATAGCGTTCGTGCCAGTTTGGTGGTTCTGACTATAAACAAATGCTTTGTTCCAAAACCTAGTGGAGGCTAGGTTCTGGAACAAAGCATTTGGTTTTAGCCAGAACATTGTAAGGCATCACATAGTTGTTCCAAAAGATATTAGATTTCATATATTACCTCAAGCATATTTTATTATACTGTTTGTGTAGCATAATAGAATACAGCTGCCTTTATAGGCAGTAGACTGAATGGAATAACAGAAATCTTACTAGGTTTTGGATCAGCTAAAATACTAAGCACTAATATTTCAAAAGTTAGCATGAGAGAATGCTAGGAATATTATTCTCCAGTGGATATAATAGGCCAAAGGCATCATTTGCGGTTTGTCTTCCACTCAATAGTATGGTCTTTCTCTTGTAGACGTCTCTTAGTAAGCTTCTGGAAACACTTGGGAGGGCAGAACCATTCTTCATTCGATGTCTCCGCTCTAATGCTGAGAAGGTACAAATGAAACGTCCTTGTTCACCCTATTCTAGTTGATTTATAGTTTAAATCCATCAGTCTGTTTCTTTTTCATATAAGTCCGTGGTCTTGTTTTGAACTGCTCTTTATTGCATAAAATCTTTAAGATTGTAATTTTAAGATCTGTCTGATAACTAAAACTTTTTTTTCTCTCTGACATTCAGAAGGAAATGTGTTTTGATGAGGCGCTCGTTGTGCAGCAGCTGCGCTACACAGGCATGTTGGAAACAGTGCGCATCAGACGGTCGGGTTATGGAGCCAAATACACCTTTCAGGTAACATATTTGACCTAGCGATTAGAACAAATCCCTAAATCTAAAAATTACATTAAGTGTGTATTGGTTCATTTTTTGCATTGCAGGAGTTTACTGAGCAGTTTCGTGTGTTGCTGCCAAAGAACGCTACGTCCTTGCAGGACATATCATCTCTATTGCACAAGCTTGGCTTTGACCACACTACCTACCAGATTGGGAAAACCAAGGTCAGCATTTTCCCTTGGAACCCTAAAGGGTTTAATTGACAACTTTTCTAGTTTTGGACTTTTAACAGTTAGGTCTGTTATTGTTCCTTGTCTACAGGTGTATCTCAAAGAGCTTGAAAGGCAAAAGCTTCAGGACATCCTCCACAAGGATGTCATGCGCAAAATCATTTTCTTGCAGCGCTGGTTTAGAGCTAAAATAGAGAGGCGAGAGTTCGTTAGAATGAGAGAGGCAGCCATCTTGATCCAGGTATATCAAAATCTGTCTTGTGTTTGGGCAGTATTCTTGCAGTTGTCTTAATGTGTCTAATATTTTGATTGACCTTGCCTACAGCGCTCGTGGCGCAGGTTCCGCAAAGAGAAGTTCTACCAAGCGGCAGTTTTGATACAGTCAACATGGCGAGGTTCCAAGCGGAGGGCCGAATATCAAAAAACACGAGTGTCCGTCACAAGGATACAGGCTCTTGCAAGGGGGCATTCGGCTCGCAAACGGTATATACCTAACATGAGTCAGCTTGAAATTGAAATCCAAAGTATTTACTTTGTTAGCCTATTGAGCATGATTTAGTAAGTTTTGGATTTGGTCTTGTTAGGTACTACTCCCTAAAGGAAGAGAAGAGGAAAAGAGAGGAAGAGGAAGCTCGGAGAAGAAAAGAGGAGGAGGAAGCAGCTCGACGAGCCAAGGAGGCAGAAGAGGCTGCTAGGCGAGCTAAAGAGGCTGAGGAGGCAGCCAGAAAACTCAGAGAGGAAGAAGAGGCAGCCAGGCTTGCCAGAGAAGAAGAGGAAGCAGCTAGAAGACAGAAAGAGGAAGAGGAAAGAGCAGCTCGGCTTTTAGAGGCTGCTTTAGAAGCTGAGCGGCAGGCTGCTGAGCAGCAGAAGACGATGCCACTACAACAACCAACGGCACCAGGCAAACAGTCTGATAATGTGGAGACACTGGTGCTGGAGCGCAGTAAAGCTCCTGTGGATGCTGAGGTTGAAAGTAAGGGCAGGACACATGTTGACGTTTCTGTCTTAAAAGGCCAAAATCATCCTGAGAAGGTTCCTCAAGTGGAGGCTGGTCCTCACCCTGAGGTTAAAGAACATGAGAAGCAAAAGGAAAATGGTTCTTCTGCACATCCCAGAGAGGAAGGTACACACGCTAAACCCACATCTCCTGAAAGCCCAGCCGGACAAAGCCAAAACAGACCTCCTTCACTCTCCAAACTTCCATCATCCAGAAGTCAGGAGAAACGGGAGCTTAGGAGACAACGTGGCCTAGAGCACAACCAGAGAGAAAGCGAGAGAGCAGCTTCAGCCGGAAAAGACGATACTTCCTTCAAAAGCAAAACTCTAGAGAGTCCAGGAAAAGCAGATGGCAAGTTGAAGGAGCGGTCTGACAGCAAAGAGTTGGATCAGTACACCTTTGTGGCTTGGAAAGTAGATAAGACGAAGAAGGATGCCAAAGATGTCCCACCTGAACATGTTCGACCTTCCACCTTACCTTTAGATATCCCTGCTTCCGGGTCTGGAAGAAATGGCTACACTGACCCGTCCATTGCCGCCAAAGAAGAGGCCAACAGGAAAAAAGAACCATCAAGAAGCAACACTCAGCCAGAAAACCTCATAGCGGGACCCCGCAGTCTGGAAGACAGGAACATCAAAACTCTTCAGTATGGTTTATTAATCTCCTCCTTGTATATCTTTCTTCATCTCCTTATATGATTTTAACAATATCTTCTATCTGGTTTTCCCTACTTTACCAGGAATCGTGGGATCTCTATGTCACTAGATGATGTGTCCAAAATAGGTTCACCACAGGTAATGCTGACTTGTTTTAACTGGTTAACAGAATGGTAAATATAATGGAATACACTGATGTTTTTTATGTCTGGAAGTGTATGTTTGACTACATTGCACCGCAAGATTCTGATTGGTATGCAACCAGGCAATATACTGTTCTCATTACATTTAGGAAATTACGATTATGATTTAAACCAGGGGTCTCAAACTTCGTCCTAGAGGGCTGGTGTCCTACAGAGTTTAGCTCCAACTTGCCTCAACACACCTGCCTGGAAATTTCTAGCATGCGTAGTGAGACCTTGAGAGCTAAACTCTGCAGGACCCAGCCCTCCAGGATCGAGTTTGGAGACCCTGAAACAATCGCGTAAGTTTAAGTGATCATGCTTCTCTGCCTGATTCAGGGCAAAACTCGTCTAAGACGCCGGCCACGGCTCGCCCTTGCACGTATATGTTTGCCCATAAAAAGTGTTGAAATGGAGGATGCTGAGTATTGGACTCATCCTTTGCCCCCCATGAGTCCATTCGAGGTGGTGTATTGTAGCCTAAAATTTGATGGTGTCCTGGGATTTGTGGTGTGGGGGCTGTTGGTGGATTAACCGCTTGGAATCCTGTGAGGGATTGAAGATATCTTTAACATGTGCCAAGTAAAATGAAATAATACTGGTGCAGAGTGAAGACCTGTTTGTTATCCAATACGTACTTATTGCAAAATGTGTTATTGTCATGCCAACACAGTAGAGCTTGCACTGATTGGCTAAAACGTCCTCCATGGTGAATTCTGAAAGCTTAATTGCCTTTAAAACTGGACGTATGGGATAACAAACTGAAAACTCGAATAGCAATGGCAGACGATTTCAGACTCTGGTTTATTTCTCCTGTCTTTCCATCCGTTCTTGATTCTTTTTCAAGTAGGTAATCATTGTTCTTTTTAAATACTCAGTTTGGGATAAATAGAGGGAGGCACTGACCCACTTCAGCTTCCTTTAAGGTGTTATCTACATAGGAAAAAGGAACTTTCTCCTTTACAGTGTGACAAACTGCTTATTCCATTGTTAACTAATCAGCAGAAACAGTTGTTACTCTACACTATACTGTGCTGCCTAAAACTAAGACATTTGCTGTGTTACTCAATTTTGGTGTAGACACAGTCCAGCACTGAGGTTGGTCCTGATCGAGCGAAAGCCAACACATTGAAGGAAAAAGTTCATGACACCCACAGCCTGCAAGATGTATCTCCTGTCCAGCCGTCGACACCAGAGAGGTACTGTCCTACCTACTAGTATTACCAGTCTAACTACTTTCTAGTGTTGTCAAACCGTTGCTTAGCCTAGACACAACACATTGTAGAAGAGAGCAGTTTACTCTAACACCCTCTACTGCATCCTATGAGAATTTCACGTGAAATGCATTGTGTTATGATCTGCACTTTGATAGATTTCTTAAAGCGGAAATATTTAATATTGAGCATAGCTGGAAACTTGCTTTAAGTACCTTTTAGGCATTTGCCTTATCTGCAAGACTGTCTTTTTTTTTCAAAAATAAGAGTTTTTGACTCATCCAACACTTTGAACCCAGTCTTATCTGCAGTAGAATGCAGTCACACAGGAAATCTGACTCATTGGGTCTCATGGGAAAATGAGGCCCATGTCTTACATCAGCAGTGCCTACTCATAAGTCTGACTCCTGGCGTGGGTTACAGACTCCCTTATATAGATGCAAAGCATCTTCTGTGAGAGGAGAGATTCCTCAAATTCCATTATCTGTGCGGAGGTGTGCAATCTCCATGTGTTTTGATAGTGAAATCCCTTGCCTAGCATGCTATGCTTCTGTTGTAATAAAAATAATAAAATACAAAACTTGCTCCATCTGACTTTATGGAATGGTGCATTTTTGTTCGATAGGTCAACAGGATTTTTCAGAAAGATCCTGAAGAAGCGTCCACATAAAGAAGCTCAGACCCCAGAAGATGGAGACATGAGCCTAGCTTCCTTTCTGGAAAAAGAAGGTACATACTACAAAGACAGCACATTAATCTTTTAGTTCAACATTTTCTCCATTCATTCTGTTTATGTTGTTGTTTATAGCCACGTCTCCATCACGCTCGCACAATTCAAAGCCTCATGCGAGTCGACCCGCTCGACATCCCAGCATTATGATCAGTCACTCAACAACTAAGGCTTCTGAACAGTGTAACCCCTCGCTGAACCGTGTGATCACCAATGCGAATGAGCTACGTCACCTCGATGAGTTCCTGGGCAATCAGGTCTGAAGAATGGATAGAACTGCAAGATTGTTCAACTTTTTTGAGTTGATTGTGTGGTTATGCATAATTGTGTAATTGAAGAGTGTTGAGCTGTTTATAATGTATACAAGCTTTACGTTTACCCAGACTTATTCTTTCTGTTATGCGGTGTAGGTGAATGATTTGCGCTCACGGGGAAAGCAGCTTTCAGGAACAGAGCACATCTTCATTACAGCCACTATGCAGTTCAGAGAAAACATCAAGGGGATGTACTCATTCTCTGTGAGTAGAACTAATACAACACTCCTTAAAATTACAGGCCAAGCACAGTATAGACCAGGGGTCTCCAAACTCGATCCTGAAGGGCCAGTGTCCTGCAGAGTTTAGCTTCAACCCTAATTAAACACATCTGAACCAGCTAATCAAGTTCTTACTAGGCATTCTAGAAGCTTCAGGCAATTTGGAGCTAAACTCTGCAGCACACCGGCCCTCCAGTATTGAGTTTGGAGATCCCTGGTATAGACAAAATATGCTTTGTCCTATCCAGCGATGACATGAATTTGTCTGCTAGGTCAAGTTGTATTGAGGGCAGTAAAAGAAACTAGTAGTTCATGTTTTTCATTTCTTCTTCTTCCCTTACAGAAGCCACAAATTGGGTATAAGGCTTTGATGAATAGCTATCACAAAAAAGTGATCAGTCTAGCTGGAGAAAAGCAGAAAGGAGAGGTAACACTAGTGGTCAATCTCTTCCAGTCAGTTCTGGATGGCTTCATCAGAGCGGAGATCAAAAAAGAAGAAGCCGAACCAGCCAAGGTGAATGTTCATGCATGGCCTATTACCCTCTAGACTTGAGTGCATGTAATCCTTTTGACTTATCTTGGGTATAATCTGTTTCAGCCCCCCAAAAGTCGTAAGATGAGAAGGAAAAAGGATAAGAGCGTAAGTATCTCGTCCAACAGTCCATCCTATCAAATAGACTCTGCTTTGTGAATTGTGAAGAAATGTAAATGTTTTGTCTGGATTTAGTTGGAGAATCCATTGGACCATGTGTTTACAAACTACCAAGTCAACATCATGCAGTCTTGTGATCAGTGCACCTCCTTCATCTGGGGTATGGAGAAGGCCTACATGTGCAGTTGTAAGTATCCCTTCATACGTCTCATAAGGATTTGCCTGAGAACATTGTATGATGATTAATTTTTGTTTCAGATTGCAAAATGGTTTGCCATAAGAAGTGCATTTGTAAAATCATCATAGACTGCTCTGCTTTCTGCTCCAAGAAGGTAAGAATCCAATCTTCTTAGCATTCTGCAAAAGCAGTAATTTCAAAATCTTGTTCAATTGGTCAATCTTTGTGGGTTTACTATGGGTCTAGTGTGACGATGAGCCTGGATCACAGCACTTTGGTGTGCGCGTTTGCCACCTGGTCAACAACAAGGCCCCTGTGCCAATTGTGCTGGAGATAATGCTGGAACATGTGGAAATGAACGGCCTGTACACAGAGGGCATTTACAGGAAGTCCGGCTCAGCCAATCGCATGAAGGAGCTACACCAGCTATTGGAAGCAGGTGGGCCATCGTGGATATTACCAGAACTCAGTGGGAACAACATTGGGAAGACTTCTCTATTGTCTCACTTTTTGTATCTTATCTTTCCCACTCTGATAACTTTGTTAATGACTGCATGTTTGTGTAGGCCCAGAGAATGTTTGTCTTGAGGATTACCCCATCCATGCCGTCACTGGCCTGGTCAAACAGTGGTTAAGGGAGTTGCCTGAACCTCTCATGACCTTCACGCACTACAACGACTTCCTCCGTGCCATAGGTTGTTCCTCACAACATTTTCTGTTGTCCTTTCGGTAGCCTTTAGACATGCTATAACTCTGTTGTTGTCTTTCACAGAACTGCCTGAAAAGCAAGAACAATTGCAAGCCATTTACAGAGTTTTGGAACAGCTCCCAACAGCCAACTTCAACACCTTGGAGAGACTCATTTTCCATCTTGTCAGGTACAGAGGACTTCATGCAGTCCTTAACAAATGTTGTTAGTGCAAAACAATGTAGCCTTCAGGTGTTAACAATCTGGTTTTGTTTCAGGGTTGCGAAGGAGGAGAAGAGCAATCGGATGACACCAAACTCTTTGGCCATTGTTTTTGCCCCCTGCATTCTCCGTTGTCCGGACAGTGCCGACCCACTCATGAGTATGAAAGACGTCGCCAAAACCACCATGTAAGGACTTCATGTCCACACTACAAGTTAGAGAGTGTTGACGAGAAGAATGTGGTGTTTTAAACTGAACCTTTACTTTTCTCAGTTGTGTGGAGATGCTTCTTAACGAACAAATCCGGAGATACAATGAGAAAATGGAGGAGATCGAGCAGCTGGAATATGCTGAGGCACTTGCTGTCAATCAGCTCAAGCTAAAACGAAAAAACACGGTACATTTGACCTACCTTGACTTACCTGTCCTTTAGCAGAACAAATTCCTGTATCATTATTTGAAAGTGATTTGTTTCCAGATGCCTGTGAAAAATGTCTGTATTTCTCCCCCCTGAACAATCAGTTTTCCCAACAGTCCGCAACCTTCCACAAGGCACCTACAGAGAGTAACTTTCGCAACACTGTTTTTGCTTCTCGTTTTTATGTCTCTGTAGTGCTGGCATTTACCTCTCAGATTTATCACTCCTTACAAAGAAGTGGCGGTACGTATGTCCCGGTGGTATTGTGAACCCCAGTAGTTTGGCATGTTCATGCATCCAGTGTGCATGCAGTGTACAAGTCATGCCTCACTAATACTAACTCAATCCACTGCATGTGTTAGTGTTATTTTAGATCTGTAGACATTTAGACCTGTAGACAAGAGGGTGTTGGGTGGATGTCGGTGTAGATGTGTGCTGGTTTTGGGTGGTCATTGCAGTGAATGGCATGAATTTCAAAGCTGTGCTAAGTAAATTGCTGAATATTAAACAATAGGGGCATTCTGTGTCTGCGCTGACATACAGTGCTGTTGCACTACAGGTGTCCCGAGTTTGAATCTCCTGATTCGCGTTATCCCAATCCCGCCCCCATCGCTCTTCCACTTTGCTTCCTGTCAGTTCTGATATGTCCTAATAAAAGGATGTGATGTTTTTTGTTTGTTTTAATATATAGAAGGATAAGCAGTCAGGTTTAACTGTTAATATTCATTTTTGACTTTGATTGGCACAAACCTTTGAAACTCATGCCTTGGAAACTTACAGACTTCGATTGTATTTAGTTCCACAATGAAATATAACACCCATCCAAGTGGTTGAAATTCTTTCCCAGTAGACCTTTCCTCTTCCTCCAGACTTGACTCACCTTTGAAACATCTCTAGCACCCATCATTTTAACTACACAAAGGATTGTTGTGCCACAGTTGAAGAATAACAACTTCACCCTTTACACTTCACAGACTAACCACATGGGGGCAGACTTGGATCAAATGAAAATGTTAATACTGTAGTACAGGGATAACGAACTCTGGTCCTGGAGAGTTCAGCTCCAATCCTAATATAAACTCACCTGCCTGTAGCTTCCTGTGTTTGAGGGTTGAAGCAAAAAATTGCAGGGCTGCGGCTCTCCAGGACCAACAGTGTAATGCATAGGTATTCAACCCTGCTCCTGGGGACCCATTGTCCCGCAGAGTTCAGCTCCAACCCTAATCAAAACACACCAGAACCAGCTAATCAAGGTCTTCAGGATCACCTGAAAAGACTCAGGCCAGGTGTGTTGAAGCAGGATGTAAATAACCTTTGCAGGACAGTGGGTCCCCAGGAGTAGGGTTGAAGACCTATGCCAGGGATAGGCAATGTCAGTCCTGGAGTGCTGCTGTCCTGCATAGTTTAGCTTCAACCCTACAACTTCAACTCTGCAGGACAGCGGCACTCCAGGACCGACGTTTGCCACCCCTGCTGTAGTGCCTTCACTGAAGAACCTCCTGTCTTTCCATGCTTCCATTTTTGGTGGCAACAAGGGAAAAACCTTGAATCTGTCAGTCTCATTATCTTGAGTTGAAGTTGGTATCTGTTTGGACTCTAGGTTCGGGAGAAGCCAGCTTCCGACCTTCGTGTTGTACCAGAGAACGAGCCTCTGGATTCAGACACAGAAGCTGAGCAAAACCTGTTGGAACGGATCAAGTCCATCAAGCAGGAAAAGTATGTAGATGTAAAAGAAATCTCACAAGTAGTCTCAGGACCACAGTGCATGACCTTGAATGCATTTTTCTGTTTTGTGTCCAGAGAGGACCTTGCCTGCAGGCTACCAGAACTAGAACAGCCCGGTTCTGACCAGGAGAACCTTGACTCTGAGGCGTCGGTCAGCTCCGAGAGCCTGTTGGATGAGCGGGCGGTCTGTTCGGACACGGAAGGTCAGTATTAAGGTACAGACTACCCTTGTTTCGGACCAGTCCTTTGTTTTTCCCCTGCAGTAGTCACCCATGTGTGGGTCCTGTCCTTGTTGTCTGTGGCGCAGGTTTGGACGGGATGCTCCTGGCGCAATTAAAGAGGGTGGCGGTGCCATCCGCTCTCTAGCAGGTTGTGATCTCATCTAACCCAACTGTTTGTTATGTGCATGGCTGCGGTGATGGAATAAGACACTGCATGTTGTCTTTCTTGACTGTTGGTGGGTTCTGCTTTGGGCTTTCTTCTGCTTTGGGGGTTGATTGGTTCTGTCTCCCTATTGTAGGACAAGCAATCATAGTGCCAAGATTATCCAAACCAGCTTCCCTTCCTAAGCCTCTCACCCTGGCCCAAGGAGGCAGCACACGGGCTGACGGCCCCTTTCTTCCTTCACTGTCTTCTCCCAGGCTTCAACTCCAGCGTCGCCACCCTATCATCCCCAAAACGGTCAAGCTTCCCCCAGGAGTCCTGTGCCACCCAGCTGTACAGTCCCTCCCTCCCCGCAAAGCCCAGTCCCTCACCCTCGTCCAGCGGCGCGAGCAGCCTGGCCGCCGCAAAGACAGCATCCAGTCCCTCTACATCGCCGCTGGAACCGAGCTCCTCTTCCCGTCCTCATCTACAACCTCAGACGCCTCCAGCGCACAGGGGCTCCAGACCTCCTCCCGACGTTTCTCGGACCCGGACATTGCTTTCGTAAAGGATGAGGTTTGAGTTGCAAAGCTGCCTGCTCTCGAAAGAACAATTCGATTGGTTGCCGTCATTGGCGCTGACTGCTTGCCACGGTCGTAGCGACTGATAAAGAGAATTGTCTCACCTAGCACTTTTCCATACTAATAATATATTGGATTTTTAAAGAGACTTTTTAGGACTTTTTAGGATTTGTGCTGCATAAAGGCGTTGACACGCGTCAGTGCTTGATGCTTGATTTTTTTTTTACTTTTTTAGCATCAAGAAACAGTCTTGCACCTTTTGTGTCTTTAACGAACAGGAAAAAACTAATTCATCGATGAGGAGTGATATCTTGATGATGTTTTGTGGATAGATTGAACTAAGGCTTCTTTCATCTTAAATGGACTTTTAAGCTGTAGATCTTTCTTTAATTTCTGCACAAGAACTCAATGTACAAGTTTTGACTAGAGGGGGAAAGGATGCAGCACTATCCACGTTCCTCTTGGACCAGAATGCCATAACCGAATGCAACTTTCCAGAATAACTCAGAATGTTTTTTTTTTTCAATCTGCTAAACGATATGACACTTTGGATCTGCGTGGATGTCTATTCAGAATAGCTTTGTGTAGGACTAAATACAGTTAGTGGCCAAGCCATTGTGTTTAATACTAAAGTATGCTGTTGAATGTGGAATGAAAAGTATGGAACGAATGCTGGCTGGATGTCTGTGATGTAAATTACGTTTTGCATCATGAGGACTGTATGTGCCTACTAGTATCGCTGTTTTTGAGTCCTCGGTGACAACGTTTTTGCATTTAATGGAGAAATGAAACTAATTATTTTCCTACAATACAGTTTATACTGGCTGCAAACCTGTGTGCCTTTTCTGTTTCTTACCCATAATTCTTTGCAGCTTCCATTTTGCTCCGGAGATAACCCCGACCATACTCTTATTCTTATTCTTCCTGTAATACATACTCCTAAATATCACCTTTAAATGAATGGTGTTTTTTTAAAAAATAAGAATGGTTTTAGTTGTCATTTTAATACATTTGTAACACAGTTTGCAGAACGGGAAGGAGGAGGCAGGAACCAGCGAACACTTAAACACTTTAATAATAAAATAAACAAACACAAAAGTCCTCTCTCATCTTCCACTGTCGTTGCTCCTCCTTTAATCCTTCCAGAGCTCCTCAGTGGGACTCGAGACCGGTAAGTGGCACAGGTGTCGCCCATTATCATTATACTCCACCGACCTCATTCCATTACCACGGCTCTCAGCCCCGCCCCACTCGTCACAACATTATTCAGTGGATAGTGTGAAAAAGATGAGTAGCGCAACATTTATAAACAAACAATACAAAAAGTATTGACAATAGGACTGACAATAGGAGTGTCCAAAAATGACTGTTCAGATAAAATGCAGAATAAATCCAGATAAAGGAATTAAGAGGAGCAGAGTCCTTTCTAGCTTTGCTTCTGTACCATGGCTGTTTACTTGAAATGCTGCGTACTGGATTAATGGCCGTTCTGTTAAAGCAAAATAAATAAGTAAATGGCTATTATTTAAAATGCATTGACCAAAATATGTGCATGAACATGTTTGACTGTTTAGAACTACTCTGATTATATTACAAGCACACAGAAACTCAAAATGCGTAACATTAGGACTTATTACAACACACCTTTGACCACCAGTTGTGTACTGTGATCAATTCCCAAAGCTGGGACAAAACAGAGGTACGTTCCTCCATCAGAGAGCTGAAGATTGGTGAGTTTGAGAAAGACATGACCCTTAAGCTCCTCATGTAAAACGTCTGCTCTGTCCTTGTATGCTGGGTCCTGTTCCTTTATTGAAACTTTTCCACAGATAATATCAAAAACATTCCTGGTGTCGTTGTGTCTCCAGTGGACTGTCTGTTGTTTTTTTTCAAGTATAATACGTCTGTGACTGCACTTTAAGGTGACAGAGCCTCCTTCAGTGCTTTCAACAACCTGATGCAGAGAGGCTAGGAAACACAATTTTCTTTAGTTACATAACTTTAATTATTGACTTTTATCTAAATGGGGTCCAAAAATTTGAGACACCACTGAAAATCTTTAACACTATTTCTGGATTTGTAGGTCTTTAAAGGAGAACTCCACTTCCAGAACAACAATTCAAAATAATTTACTCCCTCTATTGTCATCCAAGATGTTCATGTCTTTCTGTCTTCAGTCGTGAAGAAATTATGGTTTTTGAGGAAAGCATTTCAGGATTTTTCTCCATATAAGTTAAACTTCTTTGGTGCCCTGATTTTGAACCTCCAAAATATAGTTTAAATGCAGCTTCAAATGGCTCTAAACAGTCCCAGCCGAGGAAGAAGGGTCTTATCTAGCGAAACGATCAGTCTTTTTTTCGGAAAATAAAAAATGTTATATTTTTAAAGCACAAAAGCAGGGTCTGGGATGCCTGTTCACGACGCAACATACTATTGAATCACGTCCAAAGGTCACGCGGAATGTAAGCGGAACTACAGACCCAGTGTTTACAAAGCAAATGCGCAAGGACTAAGAAAGTGCAAGTAAGCTGTTTACAAACAAAAAGGTCGGACAATTCTGAAGTTGTAGGAGAAAATAGAAAATAAGTCAGTCAGTCGGCATACTCTACCTTTTTTAGCCGGAGTACACAGACGATGAACTTAGACATGATTTGTAGTAGTGATGGGAAGTTCGGAGCATTTTATTAACTCGAACCTTTGAGTCTCATTCAGCAAAATTACCAAATCTTTTTTGAGTCATTTCATTCATTTGTTCATTTTGGCAAAATATAATTAAAATGTTACGTGTTACTTCCCTAGCACATCTACTGCTTACACAAACGTTAATCACACTACAAACAAGACAAAACTATAATGCTATAAGAAACAGAAAAGATTCATACATTATTTACCTGGGTCTTTAGTCTATGATTAGCTCACCTCATCTCTTATCTGACAAGTTTTCGGGTTCGAGTTAAGATGATTGAACAACTCGAAAAACCCGAAGACTCGAAACAGGTGAACTAATTCCAGTACAGAACCTAATAGGATGATGCTCATGAACGACTGAACGAATTATTGGTAAATTGTTGCTCTGGAAGTGGAGTTCTCCTTTAATCAAATAGTAAATGAGTGCCCTCAGTCATGTGACTTTTTAGGAAAAATCTAATCATAAAAATGCAATGTTAAATAATTTTCATTAGTAGCCTCAAACGTTTAAACCCCATTTTATAGACTGTGCTATGTTCTTACCTCTATCTAGTACCAGTGTCAGAACACAGATGAAACAGTATCTGTATAACATGAAGAAAAAATAAACTGCGAAATGAGTAATGCTGTCCAGGTAGCATGCAACAAAACATGCAGCTTATTTTCAAAAATCACTTGAGTGTGATTGGTCCAGTCCGACCATCTAACCACGCCTTAACTGTCAGCTCCATAACCCCTCCCATAGGGCTTTAACTATAAGCTTTGTAGAGCCTCAGAAGTGCAAATTGCAGTGTACTTATATAAATAATAAAATCTGACAACTCTATAGTTCGATTGAATGAATGACTCTGGGTGAAACTTTCTATGCATGACATTTTATAAATGTGTCTTCTTTGCAGTTTAATTCAAACGTTTCACGTTATGCACATTCTTCATTAGGTGCAGCTAGTAAACAGTAGGCTACTTCATTTAAAAATGTACCTAAATTTACAAAAAAAAAAGGATTATTGGCAGTTCTACTATTGCAAAAACATAAATCTAAGAATCATTTTAACACACTGCGATTCAAACATACTGTCTAAATGATGCATGCAATTAAATGTCAAAGCCAAAAAGCATTTCGAAATATCACACTGTACACTTACAATTAACAATGAAAGATCGTAATATATATATATATATATATATATATATATATACATATATATAAACTGAATGAGCTAATGAATAAAGCCTTACCTTCGGTACATGTTGTAGCCTACGCTGTGTAATGGTTGCTGTCAGATGCAACATGATCACATTTATTTATAAGCATGAGCGATTATTTTAAAAAATGCAGCGTGCCTGTAAAGCGAAAGTATCCGCCTTTTAGGCGGAGTCTAGACACCGGTAAAGGCGAACTCCATCAACTGAAAAAAAAAATAGTAAACGACCACAGATTAATCAGGTTTTGACTACATAATTTAAGATTTAAAGTGCAATTGGCATCAGGTAGAATTTGTATATCAGTGCAGATCCAGCCTGGTTCACTCTGACAAGAGAACAGTCAAAAAGTCCTGTTTAAATAGAGTGAAATCAATCCAGATGAATGAATTAGGAGGTGCAGAGTCCATCCCAGCCTTCCGTCTGTACCATGGCTTGTTATTTTAGCAGTTGTGCATTTTATGAATGATCTTTCTGTTAAGGCAAACCCATAAACAATTAGAAGTAGAATCACACTGTGCACTTATAAAACTACTTATTATGCTTAGACTAAAACTAATGACCAAACGTACCAAGTTATTGCAACACACCTTTGACCACCAGTTGTGTACTGTGCTGAATTCCCAAAGCTGGGACAAAGCAGAGGTACATTCCTCCATCAGAGAGCTTAAGATCGGTGAGTCTGAGAAAGACACAGCCCTTCTTGAGCTCCTCGGTTAAAACGTCTGCTCTGTTCTTGTATGCTGGGTCCTGTGCCTTTATAGAAACTTTTCCATGGATAATATCATAAACAATCCTAGTGTTATTCTGCCTCCAGTGAACTGTCAGTTGTTTTTCTTCAAGTAAAATCTTTCTGTGAGTGCACTTCAAGAGGACAGAGCTTCCTTCAGTGCTTTCAACAACCTTATGCAGAGAGGCTAGAAAACACAAGTTTTCTTAGTGCTACATAACCTTAATTACTGACTATTAACTATTACAGTATGATCCAAAAGTTTGAGACAGAACTGAAAATCATTTTTACACTATTTCTGGATTTGCATGCCATTACGAGTGCCAAACGAGTGCATTTTATTGTGACTTTGTAAAGAGTCAGAAAGTAGTTGAATGATTGGAGCATTGCAAATCATGCTGAAGTGCTGGCGTAATTGTAGCAAAAGAAAATAAACTAAACGTTTCTAAACTTTTAAAAATGTTTTGCGAATAGTTTGTGGCCTCAAACGTTTACAGACTGTGCTCTGTTCTTACCTGCATCTATTAACAGTGTCAGAACACAGAAGAAACAGCATCTGTAAACCATGAAGAAAAATTAAACTGGGAAATGATTAACAAAAAACGTAACGCTCTCAGCATGCGGCAAAAAGTAAGCATATTTCGAAATGATCACTACACACTTGAATGTGTTTGTTCAACTCCGACCAATTGACTTAACTGACAGCTCTATAACCCCTCCCCTAAGACTTTGTAGAGCCTAGAGATGCCACTTGTCACCTACATATTGAAATAATAAAATCTGACTGCTCTATAGTTTGTTTGAATAATTGACCCGGGACGTGAACCTAAGATAAGAATAAATACATTTATTTTATTATTTGGTTATTTTAAATAAAAAAAATTAAACTGAGATTTGCAAATAAAAAATATATTCCCATATATCTTTTCATGTCACAAACACATTCATTTGTATTTGGCATTTTTCCTGTGCATTTGTGGATCACTGCACGCATTTGTGGATCGGTCGCTGTCCATTTGTGGATCACTGTGAGCATTTGTGGATTTTTAAACAGTTTTAACGTCAATAAGCTGTTGATCCACAAATGCCTGGATCCCGCCCACCATCTACTCAAGCCAATCAGATAACAGCCTCGCTTCGCCGACATTCTCGCTGTAACAAATCACGTTTCGCTTTACAATCAGGGCAGTTTCGTTCTGAAATATCTTCATTTATCAGCATCGGCTCAGATACGAAATATAAGGGCCATAAAAATGGTACAGTAAAAGATGTTTAAAATGATATTTGGGGCACAATTTTATATTTTACGTACCAACTGCCAAGAGAGTCTCCCAGTTTTTCAGGCAAACTGTTTTTTAACACTTAAACAGCTAGAGGCCGCTGTATACCTAAAAACGCCAGCGGGTAGAATTTACCATACGCATGACTGCCGTTGGAACAATCCAACACTCTCCATTGATTTGTATTGCGGTAAGCTGCCTACTTGTCATTTCTGACTCATAACAAACAAAGAAACAAAAAACAACAACAAGAACAATGTCTAAAAGCTGCTGTGTGACCATGTGTGCAGTGAACAAGTTAAAAGTTAAAAAGACTGTCGACCCCCCAAAAAACGAGCGTTTAAGGACACAAATAGCTGTGAATGTAATTGAGCCATTCAGTTGGATAATTTCTCCAGCAAATGGAATGTAAGGAAAAAGCACTGACACAGACCAATAAAATTTTCCTCCTAATAGGTTTACACAGGGTGGTGAAAAAATCCTTTGACACTGTTAAAAAATAATGATTCTGTCGTGATTAAGTTTCCCTCCAGTGGGCGTAGTTTCTCAGAGTAATTTGACACGATGCGCTCTACTTTTGTGTCCTTAAACGCTCGTTCTTTGGATCGACATTTTATAAAAACGTAGTTCTTTGTAAACAAACTTTTTTGGTTTGTTTACTGTGCACCTTGTCACACATCAGCTTTTAGACATTGTTCTGTTTTTTTTTATTTAAGTAATGGCAAGGAGTTCGCGCAATACAAAGTCAATAGAGAGCCTTGGATTGTTTTCCCCCGGTGGGCGTGATTTTATAGACTATGACGCGGGTTGCTCTGCCTCTGTGCGATGCTACTTCGCGGGAGTTTATCGCGTGTGATTTTTTTTTTTTTTTATCTAAAGATAAGTAAGGGAAGGCGAAGTCTACACACAGATAGATAAAAGCGCACTTAATAAACTAAATAGCATGCGTCGTAGGCCTAAAACACAAAATCAGATTATTAACACTATTTACATTAAATAACTTATTAGAATGTGACGACACCGTCACAGAAATACTAGTGTTTTCCACTACAAATACCATTACAGACATTCCTGTAGTGTGTTTTGAGACCTGTTTTATTAGGATTTAGTGGTTTTAACAAGCCACCAATGGAAGGTGACCAATTTTCAGCAGAGACCAACAGTTTACATTAGTGAAACCATTACAAATTGCCCCTGAATGGTACAACTAGCCATTAAACAGAAGGCTACTTTATTTAAAAATGTCAACACAAAGAAGGAGTATTAGCGGATTTCTGTTTCAAAGACGCATATCAGCACATTTCATTCTACCACATTGCGATTCAAACCATATTGCCTCATGAAGCGAATTTCAGAATCCGAAAAAACTATCCAAATCTCACGCTGTACACTGAAAATTAACAATGACAGACCGTAATATATTAAAATCAACGTGCAGTTTAAGTTTTGAAAGTCTTACCGTCGGTACATGTTGTAGCCTACTCTGTGTGATGGTTGCTGTCAGATGTAATATGACGACGTTCATTTATAAGCTTGAGTGATTTTTTTAAAAAATGCGGCACACATGAAGTGAAAGTATCCGCCTGTTAGGCGGAGTCTACACATAGACAGGTAAAACACCAAAACAGATTTGTAATTAACCACTGGCATAAAATAATATATCAGAATGTGACACCATCAAGACAGATGTGTTTGCAAGTCGATTTACTCGACCATCTTCTCAGTAAACAGCTTCTGAAATTTTCCCGTCACCCGTTGGGTATTCATTATTTAGTTAAAATAGGTCAGAACCTCAAACGAATAAAATTTAATTCCTTAATTTTTCATAGCCTTCACGTAAATATTATTTTATTAAGAAATGCTTGAGTAATTGTTACAAAAATTTAATCTTCAGGTCTCATTTAAACACGTACACTATTCAGTCGCAGTTTGTTGTGTGAAAAACATTAGCAGTGCAGTACATAAAATACATACAAGTATACAAGAACACAGCTGAAAACAGATTTTATTAAATAGTTAACAACCATAGATTATAACTGAAGAGTTAAAGTGCAATTAGCATTAGCTAGAATTTGTATATCAGTGCAGATCCAGTCTGAATGGAGCCACATTATGGAAAATTTGTTTCACTCTCTGTGCTTCACTGACAAAAGAACGGCCAGAAAGGCCTGTTCAAATAAAGTGCAATCAATCCAGATGAAAGAATTAGAAGGTGCAGAGTCCATCCCAGCCTTGCCTCTGTGCCATGGCTTCTTATTTCAGTAGTTCTGTATTTTATGAATGACCTCTCTGTCAAAGTAAACCCACAAACAATAGGAATAGAAGCAAAATGTTAAACTAGTTAAGGCTAATGACCAAATGTACCAAGTTAGGATTTATTACACACATTTGACAACCAGTTGTGTACTGTGTTAAATTCTCAAACCAGGGACAAACAGAGGTAGAGAGCTGAAGATCAGTGAGTCTGAGAAAGACATGGCCCTTCTTAAGACAAAATAACAGATAACATCATAAACACTTCTGGTTTTACTCTGTCTGCAGTGGACTGTTAGTTGTTTTTCTTCAAGTAAAATGTTTCTGTGACTGCAGTTCAAGAGGACAGAGCTTCTTTCAGTGTGTTCAGCTACCTGATGTGGAGAGACTAGAAAATGCAACTTTTCTCAGGGTTTAATAAATTTAAAGTCTAACTTTAAAGGGTCCGAATGTCTGAGACAGCACATAAAATCTTTCTGAATTTGTATGTCATTAGTCAAACAATAAATGAGTGTCATAAATCATGTGACACTGTATGAATCAGATGGTCGTTGAACACTGCAAATCATGCTGGAGTACTGCCTTAAATGCAGAAAAAGAAAATTACATCATAAAAATACAATGTAAAATAATTTTCACTAGTAGCCTCAAACCTTTCAACCCCAGTTTTCATTGTGTACTGTTCTTACCTGCATCTATTAACAGTGTCAGATCCCAGATTAAACAGCATCTGTAAACAATTAAGAAAAATAAATCTCAGAAATGATTAACAAAAACATAACGCTATCCAGTCAGCATGCAGCAAAACTTAAGTTTCTTTATGATCATAGTCGTTACAGTAAACTTGAATGTGATTGGTCGACTCCGACCACCTGACCGCGCCTCAACTGTCAGCTCAATAGCTCCTCTGGAGCTTTAACATCACTGCTACATCCCAATTCGCCTACTTATACTATGCACTAAAGTACGTATTCTTTTTGTGAAGAAAGACTGCATACTTTTGAATATGAGGCAGAATAATTGGCAAGCTTTTGGACATAATACTGCGTCATAACTGCGTCTATAACGGACACTCTTTTGCTTGTCCTGTCAATCATCTTGTCACAGTTAACATCACCCACTTTCCGTTCAATTTGGTTTCCTACCATATTAGAGGGAAATTAAGTGGCATGTTAACCTACCAGTCGAAATAAAAATGAACAATAACAGACCGTATAAATCAACGTGCAGTTTAAGTGGTGAAAATCTTACCGGCAGTACTTCTTGTAGTCTACTCTGTGTGATGGTTACTGATGCTACAGGATCACGTTTTTAATAAGCACGAGCGATTTTTTTAAAGGTGCCGAACTGCTGGAACTTCGCGTCTACAGGTGGACGGCTCCTTGTGCTTTCGAAATTGCTCTCACAGTCCTTTGATGTCATAGAACCCAGCGCACTTCAAGTCAAATGAATGAACGACCGAACACATCCAGTATTTACAAATATATCCCACTGGTATCTGCATTGCTTTGACAGTTCACTGTAAGTCACACCTTCTCACACGCGCCACGATTGGTCGATTACGTACAATGCCTGCACGCTATTGGCCAAACTTTTCATTACCTTCATTATGTATGTAAACAGGAAACAAATCTAAATCTAGAACGACCACTTCTACAGATGATGCTTCTTTATTGTTTTTGATAATGTACATTTTTTGGGCAACCAGTTGTCATGCCTTGACGGTAGGACTTTTTCTCAGTATGTTCAGCTGAGCTACTTTTCTCAGGTTTACATTCACTACTTCTTGTGCTCTTTTTGCACTTACTGTAACTTTTTTGTTCATTAACTTGTTCATTATTTCTATTTGTGTTATCTCTCTAAATGCCAGGACTCTGAGAGATTTTGTAAAGCATAAAGCTCTTTTTCTTTTTGGGAAGAAATGCAATACTGATTTCTGTTCCTTTCAAGAGTCTCACGCAACTGTTAATGACTAACTTCTGGAAATCACAGCGGGGAGGTGATGCATGGTTTTCCCATGGATCTGAACATTTGGCAAGTGTTATAACACTAAAGAAAATAAGTTTGCTGGTGATGTTCTACATTATTACTGTGACCTTTGTTTTTTTTTTTTTTTTGGTTCTTTACACTAGTAATATTTTCATTTTTGCATTAACATGTATGGTTACAATTCTTCATATGAAAACAGGGCTCTGTTTGAGGTGATTGAAAACAAAATTGTCTTTTGACTAAACAAATATCTGTCTGGTATAATTTGTATGGGAGGAGACACAATTAAGAACGTATTAGAATATATTATAGATGAAACTCAGTCGGGTTTTTATGAAAAACAGGAACATAACACAGTGGAACATAATTTTTTATATTCTTCTTTAAAGGTTTTTGGGTTTGGTGAGTTCTTTTGTGCAGCAGTTGAAACCCTGTATAATAATAATGCAAATTACTCAATCAAACCCAAACATGGAACTACGCCTAGATATGATTTAAAAATAGCTATCAGACAGGATTGTCCTATCTCTCCATATCTTTACCTGCTTTTTACAAATTATTAGCTGTGCATGTTAAAAAAAAAAAAAGAAAAAAGTATTCTTAAGGGTATATCAGTTAAAAATAGAGAATTTATAAGTCAGTTAGCCGATGATACAACCCTTTTTTTTGCTTTTTTTTTTTTTAGTGACCAAATTTCAGTTGCGGTTAATGTTGTTAATAAGTTTTCTAGTGCCTCTGGTCTCTATCTTAATATTAGTTAGTGTAAACTAATGGGAGTTAAAGACCGTATTTTAACAAGTATTTGTAATATTCCTGTTAAAGATAGTGTCACTTAGCTCTGGTTATTGTATGGTTCTTATTGTTAGCTGAAATGTTCTCTGAATTTTAACCCCATAATTGATAAAACAAAACAAACAACAACAACAACAACAAAAAAATTTAATTAAAAAATCAACCTAAAGGGGAGAGTTCTCCTTACGAAGGCTGAAGGTACAGCCCAACTGACATATGCCTCCTTATCTTTGTATCTTGATAACTCTACTAGTAAAAATATTGATATTATTTGATTTCCTATGGAAAGATCGAACACGTTATGTTAAAAAGACCGTAATTTTGAATACATGTGAGAATGGTGGCCTTAAAATTTTAGATTTCACCACTGTGAACCATATCTTTTAGATTAATTGGATTAAGCATCACTTAAATTATGTATTGTCAAATATTGGTGGTCTTAGTTTTGTTTTGATGTGGAATTATAATATAGAGAAAATCCCAGCTAAGTTATCTGCCTTCCACAAACAAGTGCTCCTATCTTGGTCATAAAAATCATTTTTCTCTGCATCGCTATTTCATCTGGAATAACAGAAACATTCTTTACAAACACACATCTCTTTTTTTTTTTAAGAACTGTTTTGACAATGATATGAAATTGGTTAGTCAGTTATATAATAAAGAAGGAACACTTTCTTATGATGAGTTCCTTTCTTATTATAAAATACCAGTTACTTAGAATTTGCAATTTTTTTTGATTCAGTCCCTTCAGTTATGCTATTTAGAGGTATTTATAAAGACCATTCTCCTGATTCAGATTGTTTTTTCATCAAACCTCAAGAATAATAATAGAGCTATTTTTTACTGTTTTCCAAAGAGAAATCGTTACTAAACCTTATATTTTGTCACTTTGGATCTCTTTAATGAATGGAAAATTGATTTCCTTGAGAAAAGTATGGTTGTTACCACAGCAATATCATCTTCGAAATAAGATTAAAGAAGTAGCAAATCATTATTTACAAAAAATTTAAAAAAGGAATAAATGTAAATTGTGTTTTTTTTTTGTAATGAGTGTGAGGAAACTGCCTTGCACTTGCACTGTACATACCTGGTTACACTATGGTGTAAGGTCCAAAAATGTATTAGCAAAAATATTAAGTATTTAAAACCTTGTTCACTCTTATGGGGAAATGTACTTTTTGGCTTGACAGTTACTTAATTAAGTTACTTATTCTATTGCACAAATGTTACATTCATAAGTGTAAATTTACTAATAAAACACCTAGTTTTATTGTTTTGTTGACTGAAATATGTCTTTATTTTGACAGTATTCAAGACTCAGTGAATAAGAAAGCTGTAAGGACTTTGAAAGTTTGTGAATATTAAAATATATTTATTTATATGCATGCATGTGTGTGTATGTATGCATGTGTGTGTGTGTGTGTGTGTGTGTGTATTGCAGTGTGTAGTGTGAAAAAGTACAGTACAAAGAATACAAGTATACAAACACACATTTAAAAAAAAAAAAAAAAGTAAACAACCACAGATTATAATCAGGTTTTGACTATAATATCTATAATATAAGAGTTAAAGTGCAATTGGCATCAGGTAGAATTTGTATCCCAGTGCAGATCCAGCCTGGTTCACTCTGACAAGAGAACAGTCAAAAAGTCCTGTTTAAATAAAGTGCAATCAATCCAGATGAATGAATTAGGAGGTGCAGAGTCTATCCCAGTCTTCCATCTGTACCATGGCTTGTTATTTCAGCAGTTGAGCATGTTATGAACGATCTTTCTGTTAAGGCAAACCCGTAAACAATTAGGAGTAGAAGCACACTGTGCACTTATACTTATTACTACTTATAAGTTACTACTACTTATTATGCTTAGACTAAAACTAATGACCAAAGGTACCAAGATATTTCAACACACCTTTTACCACCAATTGTGTACTGTGCTGAATTCCCAAAGCTGGGACAAAACAGAGGTACATTCCTCCGTCAGAGAGCTGAAGATCGGTGAGTCTGAGAAAGACACGGCCCTTCTTAAGCTCCTCGGTCAAAACGTCTGCTCTGTTCTTGTATGCTGGGTCCTGTGCCTTTATAGAAACTTTTCCATGGATCATATCATAAACAATCCTAGTGTTATTCTGCCTCCAGTGAACTGTCAGTTGTTTTTCTTCAAGTAAAATCTTTCTGTGAGTGCACTTCAAGAGGACAGAGCTTCCTTCGGTGCTTTTAACTACGTTATGCAGAGAGGCTAGAAAAAAAAAGTTTTCTTAGAGTTACATAACTTCAGTTGCTGACTATTAACTATTACAGAATGGTCCAAAAGTTTGAGACAGAACTGAAAATTTCTAGATTTGTATGTCATTAGTCAAATAATAAATGAGGGTAATTAATCGTGTCTTTGTAAGGAGTCAGACAGTAGTTTATTATTGATTTTTGGAACATTGTGAATCATGCTGGAGAGATAGTGTTAATGCAGCAAAGGAAAATGACATTCTCAGTTACATGTTATTTAACTTTTAACTAAAACTATTTTTCTGATAGATTGTATGAATAAATGTAATCATAAAAATGCAATGTAAATTAATTTTCACTAGTGGCCTCAAACGTTTAAACCCAATTTTATAGACTTTCCTCTGTTCTTACCTCCATCTATTAACAGTGCCAGAACACAGATAAAACAGCATCTGTAAACCATGAAGAACAATTAAACTGGGAAATGATTAACAAAAACGTAACGCTACTCCGTCAGTATGCAGCAGATGTAAGCTTATTTTCAAAAATCACTACAAACTTGAATGTGATTGGTCGACTCCGACCACCTGACCACGCCTTAACTGACAGCTCCATAGCTGCTCCCCTAGGACTTTAACTCTAAGCTTTGTTGCAGTGCTACTTGCCATTTACGTATGTAAATAATAAAATCTGACAGCTCTATAGTTTAATCGAATTAATGACTCGGGAGGTGACACTTTCTATCCATGACACTCGATAGAAGTGGACCTTGTTTGCAGTTTCTTTCAAATGTTTCTTGTTACGCACATATTCATTATTAATTTTTAAAACCATATCTGACGTGAATGGTGTAACTAGCCGTTAAACAGTACTAACAGTACTTAAATGTCCCTGTGAAAAAACGAGTTTATTGGCGGTTTACTATAGCAAAGACACATAAATCAGGGTCGTTCTACCACATTGCAATTCACTGTTGTCTAACTTGATACGCAGATAAACTCATTGTCACAAGCTGGAGAAAAAAAAACATTCGGAGTATCTAACACAAGTATATTATGCACCGAAAACAATGAAATTATAAATAGAGAAAGTCTTACCGCCGGTACATGTTGTAGCCTGCTGTAGTCTTTGCGAGACTTACTCCCAGATTTCGCGGGAGTTTATCGCGTGTGAATTTTTTTAATAAAGTGAAAGTAAAACTCGTAGGCGGAGACTGCACATAGATAATGAAAAAGGAAACTAATCAACTAAACGTGTCGTAGGTCTAAAACAAAATCTGATTATTAGTAACACTTACTACATTAACACTATTTACATTGAATAACTTCTCAGAATGTGAGGGCAACGTCACAGCATCCTGAAAAAAAAAAGACAACAGAAACATCAACTATTAACCAGTAAAACCATTAAAATGGTTTACTGTAGTGTGTTTTAGCACATATTCTATTAGGATTTAGTGGTTTTAACAAACCACCGATAGAAGGCGACCAATTACCATTAGAGACCAACAGGGACTATTACAGTTTCTATTAAAACCAGTGAAACAATTACAAATTCTGTGATGGTTTTTATTGTTTCTTCTTCTTCTTCTTCTTCTTCTTCAGCAGAGACGTGTTTGCAAGTGGATTTGCTCTGCCATTTTCTCAGTAAACAACTTCTAAAGTTACTAATGACCAAAGAGGGGAGAAAAAGGCAAGTACTTAATTGATTCTGTCAACATTTTAAACATTCAGAGAACATTCGAAATTTTACAATGGAATGTTTTCTGTAGCATTCTTATAGCAAAAAAAACTTTTTAAACATAAAAAATATATTTATTAAAAGTTCAGAGAACATTCAGAAATAACTTACTATTTTCATGGTTCAGAGAACATTCAAAAGTTACATTTGCATATGTTTGCTAAATGTTCTCTTAAAGGTATACTTCACTCAAAAATTTGGCTAAACATTTGCCTGTAGCCGTTGACGTTCATAGTATTTTATTTATTTATTTGTTTGTTTATATATATATATATATATATATATAAAGTCAACTGCTGCCAGCAACTGTTTGGTTACCTACATTCTTCAAAATACTTTTTTTTGGGGGAGAAAAGATCACAACATGAGGGTGAGTAAACTTGCATTTTAATCTATGCCTTTAATGATTTCTCTAATGTTCTCATAACAAAAATGTTTAAAAAAAAAAAAAAAAATAGACTAGTTTTAAACATTCCGAAAACATTCAGAAGTTAACTTGGACCTAATGTGAACATTTTGGGAGATTTTACTCTACCAGTTTTGATTCTATGCTGTTTCCCAGCTAATCAGCTTTACAACAACATGTCCAAAAACTTTTTTTTTTTTTTTTAAATTAATTAGATTTATACAAACACAAACACAGGAAAAATGTAGTAATACACTGTCTTAACATTGTCTGGCTGAACTACCTCTTAACCAGTCTTCACATGATTTAACAGAATTAAATGTAATTTTTTCATCTATAATTATACTGTCAGTTACATAAACACATGCTAAAATGCACCTTACATTTAGTAAGGGGATAGTAGGGGAGAGCGGGGACAAAAGTACTGTTTTTCAGACAAAACTAGATTATTTATTTATTTTTATATTTTCCCCCAAAAAACTCACTCAATTATAATTATGGCAGAACTAATGTTAGGAAAAGTATATTTCCTACTGGCTAAGCAAAAGATATAAACAATTGCCTTAAAACATTTTGTTGGTAAAACCAAATGGCATAAGACTTTTGCACAGTACTGTATGTTTCAGTCCTTTATTCTTTAGTTAATGTGTGAATGTGTTTGAGGAAATGCAATGAGCACATTTTCTTTTATGTGTTAAGAAAATAGAGAAAATATACATTTCCACATCAGAAACTAAAATTTAAAAAATAAATAATAAAAAATAAAGGTTGAGTTAGTTTAGGTTTATGTCAGTGTATGAAAATATATACTCATGCAAACCTTATGCAAAATGGAAATGCTCATGTGAATTCCTGACAGTTACAGATGAGAATAAAACAGTCAAATGTAATTACTGATAAGGCAAAAACAGTCTTTGACAAAATGTTATCATCTGACTTTGAAGGCTCTTGATGAAGCATTGGATGTGGCCATAAAGGAGTTGACCTGTGAAGGTGTACTGCACCAATACCTTTCCATGGATTTGCACACACTTTACAGGGTTTTTTTTAATTAATTTATTTATTTTTTACAATCGCTGCACTTATCATATTATCACAACTATTCAGTGTTCATGCCGATGCTGGCTCAACTTACTCCACAGCATTTGGCTCACTTTGCCCCATAGCTGGCATTTTAGAAAAAAAAAAAAAAAAAAACTAGCTAGCTTACCAGTTCAGGCTAATATTTAGCTTGATGTAACAACCATAACGTCTGTTAATCTAAAATGTTACTTTGACAAGCCAAAAACTTTTTAAAATAAATGTGCACCTTCCACTCCTCTCATGTGTTTCTCCCTTTCACAGTCTGGCAGAAATTCTGTGTGATTCCAAAATGCATGGTCACATGACAGTAAAAATGTACAGTTGCCACGATACGGGGGTGGGTCAACTCACCCACTGGCTCAGCTTAACCCACTCTCCCCTACATAATGTTTTGGTGGTGTTTGTGTCAAAGTGATCAAAGAATTCATGTAATTTGACAGATGTTGTCAATATAATGCTTATTTTAGTTTTTTTTTTTAATTTTAGGTTTTTATTTTAGGCTTATTTTAGGTTCCATTGTGTGATAAAGCAGTGATAAATGATTCACAGCCCACATAGACTGATGTTGTGCTCACTGTGTGAAGAGTTTTGAAAAAGTGACCAAAGTATTGAGAAATGTGTCATAGCAATCGTAAAGAACAACTTGTGTAGTCAAGGATTCAAGTGTTTTATTTTCAAATGTTGTAAGGCTAAGCTTAGTAATTTATTCTCATTGTCAAGCACATCAGACATTAACACTTGCACTTTAAACACAATTGCTCAAACACAACATGTTGCAAACAACATTTTTACGCGTTTTTTCAGTTCCATTCATTTGCGTGTTATCTAAAGGGTACTCCTATGATAAGAGGAAACTCATAAATGCACCACAGGAACAGAATATATATAACACCGACGGTCACAAATACAATCCACACAGGTGTGCAGAGGTGTGGAGCGCACACATACCCTTCATAGCCATTTCAACCTGTGTGTGAACTTGAGTAAAAGTTGTCAGGCCAAACATTTACTGGTAAGTCTATGCCATGCACTTAAGGGTGAAATAAGGTTGAAAACACAGCTGATGATGTTATTACAGCTTGTCCTTTTACTGCTGCTTCTTACTCTTCGCTTAATTCTGCTCTTCACAGATAGAATGGAATATCTACGTACCTCTCTCGTTTTGCTCTTCCTCTTGTGCTCACCGTGGCCAAGTGCTGGGACAACTTTCTTGACCCATCTTGGAACGCTGTGTATAGAAGACTGCAAGCCTGATGGTGGCGAGTACAAGTGCAAGACTATTGATAAAGATGGAAGAAGCCAAACTATGTACTGTTCACCTCAAGAAAACGTGGATTACTGGGGTAGGCAGTGCAGAGCTGACAGTATGTGTGGCAAGTATGGAGAAGACTACTGCTGGTGCAGAATTAATATCTTTAGTTGGGGATACTGTGGGCTGGTGAAGGATGACAAGATGCTCATTGAATCTGGGACAGGCACTCATATCACCTCTCGACATCGCAACAAGAGAGCCCCAGAAGTGATAAACATAGTGAATGACGAGGCTAACCATAGAAGAATAACCTTTGTTGCGGAGGAAGCTCCTATCCTTAATGGTAGACAATGGAGAAACGATGCAGAAAACTTAATCAGTAGGTGGCAAAACATGTATCTGGTGGACCAGGCACGTTCCAATCTGATCAGGTCTGGTAATCTCCGTATTGACATGCAGGGCACCTTCAATCGCAACAATCAGAGATATTACAACCTGCAGATCCAGGTAAATGTCCAACGGAGGAGAGGTGAAAGCACCACCGTGGCTCAGATTATCATACCTGATGGAATTTCAGAGGACCATGTCCGCACAGCCTTCACGGAGAGCTTCAACCGCAGAGCTAAGGTTTCTATTAATGTTGAAAAATAAAAGATCTATTCATAATTACAAAACAGTAGAAAGTAATAGGATATTACTGAATGTTACAGCATTTGTTTAAAAAGTATGTCTTGCCATTCTGTTTTACTTTATCGTTTCTGTTACCACTCTTTCAATAAACAACTGATTTCATGCAAACTAAGAAACAAATACATTTTCTGTAAATCATAATCATGGGATCTCATCATTAAATTTAGCACATCACATTATTTTAAATTCCTTTTAGAGAACTGAAGAGACAAAGTGTCATCAGTGACTTGCCTAAAAGGGACTGTGGAATAGGGTCAGGACATGTTCTTTTATGCAAACGTTTTTTAAAGTATGTCACGTGTATATCATACAGTAGTTACTGACTAGACTGAAACTTGAAATGAAATTGAAACAAAATGCACAAACTTCAATTCATCTTGTATTAGTCAAGCATCAGATGACAAGAGGCATAACACTTTACAACAAAAAGCTAAAGTATCAGCATTGTGCAGAGCATTTATATTTCCGACTGTTAAAATACAGTAACAAAACTGTTGAGTGTTCTGTCTTCATTAAGGGAAATACATTTTGTAAAAAAAAATTATATACAGAAAAATCATTTAGAGGTGAATTAGACAGAAAATTTGATCTGCTCGACAAATGATTCTGGTAAAAATAAAAGGGGATTTTACACCACCATTCAAAAGTAGTTATGGGCAAATCCAGTGTTATGGATGTGACGTAATTTTTTAGAGAATGTATGTTTTACCAATATACTGAACCATCTGTTTATATTTTAATAAACCCTTCTTGGTAGAAGCCTGAAAATAGCACTTACTGGACTACGGAAAACCATGCGCTAAATATGGAAAAAAAAAAAAAAAGGCTTTAAAAACTTTGAGACCTCACATTAATATTTGAATCACCAAATGTTGACATCTGTGCTATAAGAAAAAAAAAAGATAAAAACCTTTGGTAAAAACATTTTTTTTCATGGTAGGTTGACTTTTGCATGGAATTACCCTTATGCAAAAGAAATCAATGCTTCTTTTCATTAAGGATACATTAAATTGATATAAAAAATAGTTGTGTTATTTAAGAGTAGACACTGCATGCAGTCAAAAACGCATTTCATGCCCCTGTCTAGTTTTTTCATGCCCCTGTCTAGTTTGAGATTTTGGGCTTTTTGTTTTTTTTCAGACTACACTGTAAAAACAATTTGTTAAGTCAACTTAAAATCATTTGTAACCTGGCTGCCTTAAAATTTTAAGTTAAGTCAACTCAAAAAAAAAAAAAAAAGTTTATTCAACTTGAAATGTTAAATTATACTAAGTGACAACTTAGATATTTGAGTTGAATAAACTTAAAATTTTAAGGCAGCTGGGTTACTTACCCATCTGTTAAGTTTAGCAAATACAAATATCTAAAATGTTACTTTGTACAACTTAACATTTCAAGTTGACTTAACTTATTTTAGTTGACTGAACTTAAAATTTTAAGGCCGCAGGGTAACAAATTATTTTTAACTGACTCAATAAATTGTGTTTTTTATTCTTTACAGTGTAGTGGAAAGAAAACACCCAAAAGACAGTGTTAAGTTTTCTTTCAAGAAATCAAGAGATTTCAATTACAATGCATATTTTTAAAGGCTAATAGAAAAAGTCATTGAACAGCAACTGAAACAACAAATGAAGAGTTCAAAACCAGCTAAATCCATCTGACGTCTTTCTTTTAAAAAATGCATTTTTATCAGGCTCAGATTGTGTAGGTTTCTATGTAAGTACCGGTACTTCTGATTGGGCTGAGGCTGCTATTTTAGCAAATTTGAAGAAAAAGTATTTGATGGACGTATAATATGTGTCGAGAGCATTCACTCAGTATCATTATCTCATTTTTGACTGAGATGGCTTTTAGCTGGTTTTGCATCTGAACTCTTCAAATACTGTCGTTGGAGTAACTTATTTAAGTATTCATTTTTTGTTTATTTACGAATGACAAAACAATCATGGAAAAATAATTTGATTCACTCATTAGTTTACTATCCAATCAAAAAAAAAAAAAAGAAAAGTATAATAAATCCAGATGAAGGAATTAGGAGGTGCAGAGTTTTTCCCAGCCTTGCTCTTGTACCATGGCTTCTTACTTGAGCAGTTGTGCATGTTATGAATGATCTTTCTGTTAAGGCAAACCCACATATAATTAGACGTAAAATCAAACTGTGAAGATATAAAACCAGTTACTATGCTTTGACCAAAATACATGCAACTTAAAACAGAAGCTAAAACCAAGTAATTACACACCTTTGACCACCAGTTGTGTAGTTTGATCAGTTCTCAAAGCTGGGACAAAACAGAGGTACGTTCCGCTATCAGAGAGCTGAAGATCAGTGAGTTTCAGAAAGACATAGCCCTTTTTAAGCTCCTCGTGTAAAACTGAAGCTCTGTTTTTGTATGCTGGGTCTTGTTCCTTTACAGAAACGTTTCCATTGATAATATCGTATACATTCCTGGTGTCATTGTGTCTCCAGTGAACTGTCAGTTGTTTTTCTTCAAGTTCAATACGTCTGTGACTGCACTTTAATATGATGGAGCCTCCTTCAGTGCTGTCAAGGACCTGTTGCAGAGAGGCTAGAAAACACAACTTTTCTCAGAGTTACATAACTTTAATTGTTGACTATTAACTGTAACAGTGGAGTCCAAATGTTTGAGACAGCATTAAAATTCAGATAGTTTTTTAGATTATTACACTTTCTTATTCTGTTGTTTATCAAAATCAAAGAAACTGAGTGCTGTTGATTATGTGACTCCTTGTTTAGAGTCAGACAATCACTGAAGATGCTCAGTTTCATGTTTCTACCTATTTTTAACTAAGTTTAACTAAAAATGTTTTGCTGATAGTTTGCAATTAAAAAAATGTAATAAACCATAAATTACAATGTAAACATGGTCTCAAACCTTTGGACCTTTTGGACTGGACTTTTTTGAACTCTTTGCACTTTTCTTACCTGAACCTGTTAACAGTACGAACACATAAATGAAACAGCATCTGTAAAACATGAAGAAACATTATTAAATTAAAAAAAAAAAAAAAAAAACTATACTGTCAACTTACTGCAAAAGTGAAGCTTACTTATTTTTAAATCCATCACGTGTTGTCAACTAATTTTCAAGGGAAGTTGCTAGGCAGGACATTTGGTGCTAAATGACTAAGTGCTATTACATAATCACGACGCAAAACTGTCATTGCATAGGATACACAGTTAGCCTAATTGCTTAGAAAACAAGAGATGGCCAGTCAGTTTGAGTAGTCTGTTTTCTAAAACATTTATTTAAAAAAATACTGGACATTTAATCAAAAATACGATTTGAAATATGTTAATTTAGATTTGTAATATTAATATAATAAACACCTCCGTTCATTATATGTCCTGTTTGAGTTTAGAGGATGATTTTTATTGCAAAGATACATAAATCAGTCTCATCCTAACATTTTGCTCTTCAGTATTAAGTTGACACGTGCATTCAATGTCTAAAGCAGAAAAATCCTTTAGAATTTCACGAGAAGGCTACATACACCTAACATTAATACCGAGAAACTATATTAATCTCTACAAAGTTGAGTACAATTGAGAAAGTATTACCGTCGGTACATATTGTAGCCTGTGTGTGTTAATGTCAGGTTCAACCGGGCGACAGCACGTGCGAACAAAGCACGTGCTAACTTAAAAAAAAAAAAAAAAGGGGGTGTACTTACAGTGAAACTATCCGCCTCTGCAGACTCATAGCTAGATAAATAATGAATAATAGTCTACACGAGGCATGCCTGTGAATTTTCTGCACCTCTCAGGTTGACTCTACAAATAAAAGCGAACTTCACCAACTAAATAACATGCTACTAAAACACCAAATCAGATTTATAATTAGCCTACCACTATGTGCATTTATATCATAACTTCTCAGAATAAACTTCTCAGGTGATTTCGGCCAGGGGCGTCGTTAGGGCTAAGAGGAAAGATTTTTCTTTAGCCCTGAATGTTTTGTATCGCTGTATGATTTCCGAAGAATTCACGGAATTTGTCATAGTTTGAATGAATTAATCATAGGTCGGTCGTTACACTTTAATCAAATAGCGATATGAGCTAATATCTGTAAATATTACGCCGCAAAATACCATTCTGCGTGTCTCTTTAGGAATGAATGGTGCAGACGCAGGCGCGATTTCCTTTACTACACACAAGCGCGCGTGACGCTCTCGGTGATTTCAGCATCCGTCAAAAAAAAAAAATGCATGAACAACAGATCCAGAACTGCTCTGAGAGTACTTCGTGAGCAGTTCATTGTTTCATTTCAGTAAACCAGGGTTATATGCTCACAGATATGTAAAGGTAGTTTACGGAAACCCGTCAAAATAAAAGTTCGGTTTAGCTTGTACAGACATTGTGGCAGAAATACATCACTATCATTCAGTCGAACGTATGGACCTACAGTCCTACTGCTGAAAAATTAATAAAACTTTGCTGCACAGTATTTCATCCATCTTTTAAATTTTATTAGTGCATCTCCTTTATTTGCCAAAAATAAAATTTAATTGTCATGATTTGCAAGATAAATTAATATTTTATGCCTTTATTTCATAACCAGAAAAATTGAAATACACAACATAATTTCATGAGAATGTTGTAGAAATAAATAAATGTTGTTTTATGCATTTAAATAAATAGACATGCTAAAACAAATTTGGTAACAATAAAATATAAGGTGAGAAAAAATAAAACAGTTCATAGGGCCCTAAACATAACTTAACTTTTGATAAATTGACGTTAAATTGTATAAGTTTCATTGTTTTGATTAATTATACATGTTTTTTGATTAATACAATTAAATTTACCCATTAAAAAGGAGTCCAGAAAAATTAAAACAGAAAAAAAAACGAATTTAGAAAAAAAAATAAAATGGAATTTGAAAAAAAAAAAAACTAACCCTAGCCCTAACCCTTTTTGTATGCAAATATATATTTTTAAATGTATTAGTTTATTTGTGTATATTTTATATATACACAAATATATAAAATATATTTTTGCAAAGTTATAATTTTGTGATAATACTTTTTTATGTTTGCCATTTGCAGTGATTACTATTTACTATTTTTTTTATAGTGTAACAATGTTGTTTTGTGCCACTGCTTTGGCAAAGTATGTCAAATGAACTAAAATCGAAAGCACAATACGACTTGTGCTCACACGATGAGTTCACGATCCAGTGTTTTCAGAGTATCAGAAGAGGGGTGAGTCAGATCATCAACCTTTTTTTTTTTGCACAATTTGCACACTGAACATGGGTTAACTTATAGCTCTTATTTTTGAACTCTCAAAGTGCACCAGATTAATGAATTTAACTTTACAATATATCATTTTTTTTTCCTGGGGGGCATGCCCCCCAGACCTCCCTAGAAGGATACAGGTTCACCCACCTGTGTCTAATAAAATCTTACATAATTATAATGTGAGCTCCCATCCACCACTACTAGCCCCTGATGTTTTGCCACCAGCTCCTGAGGTTTTAAAATCCTAGAAATGCCCCTGATTTCGGCCATCTCAATAAACATCTTCTGAAGTTAGAAATGCGCAGAGGACACACAAAAGTAACATCACATACTGACTGAAAAAATGTATTCAATGTCACATGTCCCGAAATCCCACAAGTACATTGTACAGTATTAATAATGCAAGAATGGTCTGTTATCTAACTCTACATCGTGCAGATTTAATTGAGAAAGTCGTCTTACCGTCGGTACATGTATGTCGCAGTTACTCTCAGAATAAGCAGTTAAAAACAGCGTCATCTCTTCTCATACAAACGGGTTTTAAAAATTAAACCTTACAATGTGAAGTACAATGTGTCAGGTTCTCTTTAGTCTCCTATCCTCTTTTCAGGATAGGAGACTAAACATGAACTCCCAAAATGTACTGCCAGATTTTGGAAGATAAATTCTTGAATCAGAGGTACAAGAGAATGTGATGCTTGTCCTTCAAGAGTCACTCTCAACTTATCTGTATATAAAGCCTATAAAAAAAAAAAAATAAAAAAAAACTGTCTTCATGTATTTCACAACATGTCAGCTTGTTATTCTTATTAGGTCAGGGGCATTTTTTAGGATTTTTTACCAAGCAAAGTCTCTGAGAACCTGACACATTGTACTTCTGAAGACTCCAGGTAGGTTGCAGTTCTGGAAAATGGTGGCGCTGGAGAACTGGAAACGGTTCCTGATGGTGTCACACCTAATTCTTCACCTTAATTCCTAATTTTTTTTTTTGCAGTTAACATGCATCTTTTCCTCTCCACCTGTTTTTTCTGACCATGCAGACTCAACAAGCATTTCGCTGTCCAATGGTCAAGCCTCAACTTTGCCAATTCTTGTAATGCATTAGTATTGCATTCTTCTCATGGGCATTTAATAATTTGGACAGTCTGGGTTAAATATCTTTTTTGGCTCATTTTATCTGTGAAAGAAAACATGCCTAATAATTATGCACACCTGAATATAAGGAGTTTTTCACTTCCAGCCTTCACGGACAGTTATATATCACTTACAAATGATTAAATACAAAATTAATAGTAGTTATTAAGATTGTTGTGGATTGGAATTGGTAAAATGTGCTTGGGAAAAAAATATGACCAGATTATCAACATGCCTAATAATTATGCACACAGTGTATATATTTTTTTCATTTATTTACACGTCTACAATATATATAAAATGTAATTAATGATAAGAAAAGTAGAAGTGTCTTGTTTTTCTCAGTGGAATTGAAATGTGGATATTCCAGTCTTTATACTGTACTGTAAGGTCATCTGTTGTAATCATGGGCAGGTTAGTCTCCTCTGGAGAATGCTTTGGGTTCGCTCTCTTCTCATTGGATCCTGTAAGAAAAGAAGTATAGAAGGTACAAATAGTGAAAGAGTTCCTATCAATCTAATAATTAAATTATTTCCCCCCAGTGACTGGTAACTATTCACAATGAATTATAACATGTTGACAAAGACAGAAAAGCTGCATGATTAAAAAACAATGCATATATCTGTTTTTTTTTTTCTCTTTAAGATCTCTCTTTGTTAGACAAATATTACTTTAAAAGTCTGACCTACTCACATGTGCAACAAGACTGAAGGTATGAACGACCATCTCTTCTTTGCTGGTGATGTGTAGTTTATAATATCCATAGTGTTCAGGTGTGACACTTGTGATGGTGAGAGATCCAGTATCATGGTTAAGTTTCAAACTGTCTTTGAATTGTTGTATTGCGTCATTATAGAGGTATACCTCATTGTTTGTTTTATTCAGTGTAGCTATTAAAACAAATTTAGCACAACTGCATTCTTTGGAATCTGCAAACTTCCACCATATCATGTCAACTTCCCGTTTTGTCGATAGATCAGTATGAAGCGTGACAGATTTTCCCTCAATCACTGGCTTTGATGTGATTTTATCTTCACTAAGAAGCACACCTGGAGAACAAACAGAAAGAGTTTCTCAGATGGAGATCGAATTAGCTGTTTCCATCCACATATTTGTATACAAAGTTTAGGTCATATCATTAAAAAATCACCACAATCAAAAAACAAACAAACAAACAAACAAACAAACAAAAAAAAAAAACAGGCGATTTTGCCTAAACAGATCATATGATTGAATAACTGGACTTCCAATATCAAACGTTTGTTATAATCATTTTGAAATGAGCTGAAGTCATAAGAATTATTTATCATAATTACCTCGCAGAACTGTCTCGCATTATTGTTTTAAAACATCAAGCATCTGGCGTTTGATATTGTGTGCTTTTGCAGGAAGAAAGAGTAAGGTGGCTTTCCGGTTGCAGCAACTTGTTACTGACATGCCTGCGGTTAAAGCCCCCTTAAAAAATCGTGCATCTTCGGAAGCAGCGCCTCAGGGACTTCGCGCACTCAAGACGCACAGCCGCCCACTCCGCGATTACGTCATTTTTGCCGCGCGCACCTTTTGACTACACGGAGAGCTTTAATTCGCACCAGTTGCCCAGGATGTGACAATCACATGTACATCAAATATTAATGAAGTTACAAGAATGTTCCATTAACATCACTTTAAAAATGTTTTGTCCTAACATTTATTTAACTTGCAATCGTTAAAATCGTTAACTTATATATTGGTAACAATCAGACAAAACTGAAAATCTTTTGATTGCTTTTTGTAATGAGTGTCTTAAGATTATGTGTACCAAGTCTCAGTTGAATTAGGCCAACAGCCTTAAGCTCAAAGTATACTAAATAGCATACGCATACCGTTGAACGTATAGCCTTTCAAAGCATACTCCATTTAATATAATGCGTGAATGGAGGCAGCTGACACATGCACTTTAGAAACCGTCATCTTTGTCAAACGTCTACTGTATTTTTCTCCAGAACTTATGACCGATAAAAATGTAGCTTTGTTTCGTTTTCTACTGTAAAACAATGGCCCGGCCAGTGTCGCCACCTTGTGGAACAATTGATTAGTGCAAAATGTGCGACTTGCGCGTACAAAGTATATAAAAATATGGTTGTGTGTATACAGTATGCGTCAAATACAATGTATACTGACCTTTGAATGCCTAAAAAGTGAAGTATACTTTGGGATTAGAAGGACTTTAAAAAAAGTTTTTTTTTTTTTGTTTTTTTTTTTAGAAAATACACATTGGAGGACAAATGTCAAAGACAAAGCACTGTGCTGTACATGATCGACATGATCTAACAAGCCTGTCGTTTCTTTTCAGCTCCTCATCTCTCTCTGTCAATGGAATTCTTGAACAGTGTGTCAGTTGTCAGTAAAGCTCAAGATCCTGGGCTTGAGACCTGGCTTTGCCCAGAGGACACAGCAACACCCTCCTTATCCCACAACTCCTGCCAAACAGGTTTGATTATTTGTGATGCCTAATTCACTGCTCTCCTCTCTGTGATATATTAACTCTCTGCACAAATCTGTGTTGTAGTCATCTGCTCATGTATAGTTTCTCCTTCACACACCAGTGATCATTTCAGCTTAATTCTAAATCTATTGTTCCTATATAAACCTTAGTCAGGTAGTGTAATATTTAATTCTCGACAGAAATTAAGCTGTGATAGAAGTACTGTTGTTTACCAGCATACCAATTGTTCAGCTGATGAAATATGTTTCTAAAGAAACTTTCAAAAGACAAAAACTGCATAAAACAGTTTCATCAAATGTGGGTTGTGAAAATTACATGATTTAGGACCTTTCTAACATGCATGCCATTGTATAGACTGTAATTTTAGGATAGGATCTTCATGATTATCATATTGATGAGATTGAAAACTACTGGTCTATTGTCTCTCGTCTCTTTTCCCCATCTTCTACACTGAAGTTCTCCTACATTTTGACACATCTTCTTGACACTGCCACATTCAGGTAACTCACATGCTAAAAACCAACACTAAACAGTCGGTTTACTATTTGCTCTCATAGAACGACCTCATTATCCACTGACGAAGCCCCAATGATACATCTTCATGCAGGCTGCAACACTCTCAAACTCCATCCTGGACCAAACAGATGGATCTTTCCAGGTATCTTCATTAGGTTGTACTTTTTTGAGCAATTTGATAACTGTGAAAGTTACTCCCTATTTGGGATACATAGTTTAAGATCCAAAGCATCAACAAATGAATGAATCTAATGCAACTTACTAGTTTCTAAATTTCCCTCCTGAACAGATGTGTTCCCACCTGCTGAAAACAAACACAAATGTTAATGTGTTGTACAGTATATGCTGATTTGCACAAGCACAGATCAAGTATGCACCCTTGTACTGTAGTAAATTAAGTCACATCAGGTCAAAACTGCATTGTTGAGAGAAAAAATTTGGGAGACATTTTGGAATATTTGATTAATTATATAATCTTCTGCTCACCAAAACTGCATTTATTTGATACAACCCATGCTGCCTGTAAGTCACACCCTTCACCCGAGAACAATAAAACCAGATCATCTTGTTTTCTATTCAGCCTCACCCTATAAACCTCAGTTTTATCTAACGGGGAACATTTTCAGAGTTATAAACAAAGTTATAAACAGTTATTCTTCCAGTAAATAAAGGAGAACTCCACTTCCAGGACAAAAATTGACAATATTCTCACCCCTTGTCATCCAAGATGTTCATGTCTTTCTTTCTTCATTCATGAAAAAATTATGTTTTTTGAGGAAAACGTTTCAGCATTTTTCTACATATAAAGGACTGATATGGTGCCTCAATTTTGAACTTCCAAAATGCAGCTTAAATGCGGCTTCAAACAATCCCAAATGCAGTTGTAAACGATCCCAACCTTATCTAGCTAAACAATCAGTTATTTTAATAAAAATAATAAAATTTATATACCTTTTAATGTCAAACACTCGTCTTGTCTCGCTCTCCCTGAAATGTTTTTTTCCGGGTATTTTCGAAAAACTCCCATCTCATGTTCTCCCTCAACTTCAAAATCGTCCTATATCACTGTTTTACCTTTTTTTGTTAAGGGGGCATTTGATCTTCTTTGCATGTTCACTTTGCAAAGACTGGGTCGGTACTTCTGCAGTGATGTAGGATGATTTTGAAATGATTTTTGAAGTTGAGGGAGAAGGTACGATTGGAGTTTTTTGACATACCCTAAATGTCTTGAACCAGAATACACAGAGTTCAGGGAGAGCAAGACAAGACGAGCATTTGAGATTAAAAATTATTCAAATTGTACTTTTTTTTTTTTTTAATGAAAATAACTGATCGTTTTGCTAGATAAGACCCTTCTTCCTCGGCTTGGATCGTTTGAAGTCGAATTTAAACTACATTTTTAAAGTTTAAAAACAGGGCACCATATCGGTCCATTATATGTTTCTGAGCTAATTTGCTTCACAACAATAATCTGCAGTATTAACAACATGATATCTTACCGTCTACCTCTGCAGCTAACAAAGGAACTGCACCTGTTTAAACCAAAATCATAGCTTTAATTAAATGACACCATTGTAATTCTCAATCAAAGTACACAAAGTTGTACAGTAGCTTACCATTTTTTGAACATCTGTCATCATTAGACGTTTCCCCATTTGCTGAAAACAAACACAGATATCAGTCTCTTGTATGTCTCTTTATATGACCACAAACCACCAGAGAGATTCAGGAGTACAATACCGTACCAACAGTTGGCTGATGAATGTCCACATTGTTTCCAGGAACTGCAAAAATCACTTGATTCAATTAAATCTTGTCTCACTCATAACTATAATCTAAGCCCATTTTTGTGAGGTAAAAAAAAAAAAAATCCTTAAAAAGTCAAAATTGTCACATACTTAAGTCATAATTACGAGATTAAAAAAGTATTTTTAAAGTTATAATTTCTACTTTTTATCTCCCCCAGATTTTTTTTTCTTACATGGCAGAAATGGGCTTCCATAATCAGTATTGGGGGTAATGCATTACAAATAATACGAGTTACGTAATCGGATTACTTTTTTCAAGTAACTAGTAACTTAGTATAGCATTACTTTTAAATTTACAAGATATCTGAGTTTCTTTGCCAAACAATTAATACAACGTACTTTCCTTCAGCCTGAGGCTTATTCATTTCACTTTTGGTGTGAAAAGGCCTTTACAGTTGCTTTACAACTTTGTGGGTTACAAAAGCCCAGTGACAAAAAGTAATGCAAAAGTAACGTAATGCATTCCTTTACATAAACAGTTCTCCAGCACTGACTAACATTATAACTTGAGTTATTTGTGTTGATGTTTAATGTTAATAAGTAAATGTATCTCACCATTTAGCCTCTCGAGTTCTTTTTCTTCAGGTACATCTGTATAAAAATAATGGCTTAATTTAAACATTTATGTAGATGTAAATGTAAACTTTCTTACAAAACAATATTTTCCACTCTTATTTTTTATTTTAAATTAGATACAGGTAACACGTACCACCTTTATTTGGCCGTTTACATGTCTTTCGCTGACAGTAATAATAAATACCACACAAAACTGCAGCCACAGCCAAACCACAAATGCAAACCAGCGCTATATGACCTGTGGACAAACCTGGTGCTATAATGGAAATAAAGAGACAATATCAATATAGTACTTGAACATGACCAACCAACATCAGCTCTATGACAAATCACTAATATCAGTGCTGCTGTACCTGCACATGTGTGACAGAGTTCACTAATGTCCAGATGTGTGGTCTGGTTGCTGATGGGATTGTTGATCACACAGCTGTAGGTGTTTTTATCCTGATATTCCACCTCCAGAGGTAGAGAGAGACTGATGCTGAGATCAGACACACTGATGCTGGACAATAAACTGTTTCCTTTGTACCAGGAGAGAGTCACATCACTCACATTCACCACTGAACACAACAATGAACAAATTTGCTGTGATGATGATGAAGAACACTCTATAAAAATGTCAGGAATGGGCAGAGGAGCTGGAAAACATGACAGAATAAAGTCTGTAATTGATCTATACAGCGATGGAATGAAATCAAACCAAATGCATTTAGAAAATGACTCACCAGAAACCACAATACTGAATTTCTTGGGCAGGACCTCTGTTCCATCAATGATCTGTAAAAATCTGTAAATTCCAGCATGTTCAGTTGTGATGTTTGTTATGGTCAGAGATCCATTTTGATGATCCACCTTCAGTCTGCCTCTGAATCTCCCATCTAGTACATCATCATATAATGAGATCTTATTGGCCATTCTGTTGATTTGAACTATTCGAGTGCTGTCAGATCCAAACGTCCACAGTATCAGATCAGCTTTCTGTATTTCAGTAAGATCAGTATATAAAGTGACAGAATCTCCCTCCATCACTGACACAGACTTCACCTCATCAGTAACACCAAATACACCTGCAGAACAGAGATGGTTTTAGAGATTTAAGCTGAACAAATCATGATGCTTTTGTCATTTCTTCTTGCAGATTTCTTCTCTATTGTATGGAAAAGAGGGGTGTGTGGATATCAAATCTTCACATATCCAAGTCCCACTGGATATTTAGTGAATACAGGAACAACAAAATGAAAGGAGGCCAGGTAAGATCACAGAATGCTGAGTAATGCTAATGCAGTGAATACTGGAAGGACAAACATGAACACAAACATTTTTGACTTTATGCTCCACAAAACAGATATAAATATAATTTCCAAAATTTAAAATGCCAATAAAAGAGTTTAGATTATATCAATATTCCATCATATTCAAATCATGTTTTAGATATTTGAGTTTGTAAAGTGAAAGCTATTTAAATCTACTCACCATCCGCAAGTAACGGAACGAAAAACAAAACAAACATCTCCCTATTCCATATGAATGAAAAATTAGCAGAAGTTGTCCATTGTTGTTATTAAACTGTTCCGCGGAGTCTTAAAGCGTTCCGTCAATTAGTCCAATCAGAACCGTTTGTGAACGTGCTAAACCGCAAGGTAACAGTGACGGTTATAAGCATAATTTGAATTTTACATGTGATTTATATCATAATCCGCCGACTCCAGGTGAATAGGTAAACGTTATACGAGTGAAACTTTAACAAGTTCTGGATTAAAACGCTAGGAAAACGGTAAATCCGGTCAAAAATAAGCAAGTTCGATCAACAGAAACTTCCCAGTATCTGTCATGGAGAAAACAGCAAATCCAGCGTCGGAAAAGTCCCACACCTGACGCACAGATTACACCCCAGCTATCGACAGTGAATGGGTGTGGCGCTTCCAATAGGTCAGAGTTTAAGGTTTAACTTGAAATGTGACAGGATAGAAGGAATAGACTACCAGAAGTTATCATTCTATGCATAGAACTAGGCTCTTTCATTGTTCATTGCGTTTGATAGACAGAACATACTAACGCATGACAAGTATTTTATTATTAGTTAAAAAGAGTTGTATAAAAAGTTTATATTTTGTTCTTAATCAGGCTGAAATTGAACTTTCAGATAAAAACTGTAGTCTCATTTACTGTTTGAAACGGCACAACTTTTTAGTTCGCCCACAAGAGGGCAGAAAACGTTCAAACATCACCTGTAGATCGTTTGCTTTGTTCCGAAACAGGGATAAACAAGTTGCATAATACAATTTAAAAAGCTGTACAATAAAAATAAAATGAAATAAAATGCTATATTATATATACATTTTTTACGATACATATAAATAGCAATGACACTAAAATTAAATAGTGAAAACAAGAAATAGTTTTGTTGTTCTTTCAGGACACCTTGTGTATGCATTAAATATATTTTTGTATTTCAGTTGTATTTTTTAAGGGCTTCCATTCAGTGTGACAATAGTTTGGCTGTTTATTGATGTGTATTTAGCCACCGTCTCCTGTCAGATAGGTGTAGTGTGACAAACTACTGTTTTATGTCAGCTTAAACTGCAAATACATAAGGTATATTTGGGATTTTAGATGCCTGTATAAAAAAGTAAAACTATATTCCATTGTTTTTGCAACTGAATTGAAATGTGGATTATATTCCAGGGTATATACTCCAATTCTGTTATCAAGGGCAAGTTTCTCTCCTCAGGATTGTACTCTGTCTTTTCTTTGGGATCTTTAAAAAAAACAAAAAGCAAAGGTTAAAAATGAGGAAAGAGTTTTTTGCTTCCATATTAATTTTGGATGCATTGATGAATGGTGTGATTTACATGAAGAAAGATGTGAAACACTTGACACACTCACATGAGCAACAAGATTGAATGTCTTTGAGATCTTCTGTCCCTCGCTGGTGATGTGCAGTTTGTAATGTCCATAGTGTTTAGGTGTGATGTTTGTGATGGTCAGAGATCCAGTATTGTGGTCCAGTTGCAATCTGTCTTTGAATTTTTCCTCATCATGTAGGTATTCCTCATTGTTTGTTTTATTCCACTTAGCTATGACAAAAAACTCAGCGAGTTTGTATACTCTGGAATCAGCAAACTTCCAACGTACCAGCTCATTTTCCTGTATTTCAGTAAAATCACTGTGTAGTGTGACAGTTTGTCCCACCATCGCTAACACTGATTTAATTTCATCTTTCTCCACAAAAGAATCTGGAAAAAGACAGGGATCAAACTTATCAGGCCGATTCTTGTTGAACAAAACCCACTTGGCTTCCAACTGTCCACCTGTAGTTTCAACAATCATTTGTAGGCTACTTATTTTCCTTATTTAATTTCATTCAGATTTAGTACATATTTGAAGGCAATTTAGATATGTAAAGCATTTTGAGCGACGTACACGTGAGCTCAGGTGAAATATCAGTTATTTTACAGAGAACGAACATAATATGTAGATGTCATTTAGGAAAAACTTTGATTTGTTCGGTCATATAGAATTTAATTTAATCTCAAGGAAATCAAGATTGTTGTATGTATTTGTTTATAACTTGAGTCATAGCCACTAAATTTGATACACTAAATTTTATTTAAGATGTAGGCCAAGAATCATCAGCTTATATCTAATGCTGTTTGCACACCAAACGCAAAGTGAATATTCTCATCGTGTTATGGCACTCGTTATGGTCACTCGCAATCGCCACTTGCACTCTCAGCTACCTGCGACGTCTCTTGCAATCCACACAAATGGTGCGTGTTGCCAATGGAGACAAGACGCTGTGGTGGTTAAACAATTAAAACTAATTTAATAGCATAATGTACAGGGTCCTGCAAATCATCTGTAGGAGATAAAAACAAGACCCGCAAATCCGTGACCGTAGAATATGAACCCAATGTGCAAAGTCTCAGTTGATATGGCTTAATGTATTAAGATACATTAAGTGCCATTAAACGATCAAATTTGTAATATAGTAATGTACTTAAAGCCAAGCATATGGCCATGAACACAATGTGCAAACTTTCACTTTTATATTTGCCCAGCAATCGCTTAATGTGGCAAAACGGACTAAGATGATAAAGACTAAATTCAATATAAACCTTACTGTTGTCAAACTGTTCATACCAGCACATGTGAACACGCCATGAGAAAGGCATTAGGTGATATTAAAAGGACCAACTCTGTATAGGCAAGCAGACGCGCCCAGAACGTAATACGTTAAATAGACGTTTTCCTCCCGTAGAAAATCAATATAAACAAAACACAATGATATAAAACAGCTGTAGAGATTATTCTTTTATGGGAAAACGCGAATGTACGCGGCATTGCGTTTATTCTGGGCTCATTGATCATTGATTTATGCATTTGTTTACCTCAGCTTCCGCCGCTCTGTACTATGTTGTACTTTTGTGCTTTTCTGAGCTTTAATAGCTTTGTAAATCAGCATTTCTCATGTTACTCCCTACTTAGGATAGACTGCTGTAACGGTATCAGTCAAATAAAGTAATTTGGGAAACGTCACATTGATTAGTTTTATGGCAGTTTACTGTTTTGTGATTGTCCCTCCTGATTAGGTGTTTCTCCATCTGCTGATAACGAACAGTAATAACAATGTCTTGCATGAGGTTTTATATGATCACAAAGTAAACACAGTAAAGACACATCAAACACAAATAGTCTCTTACCATTGTTTAGCCTAATATGTTCTTCTCCATCAGGTTGGCCTGTATAAACAAAATCACTTAATTTAAAGAATTACTTAGAAATTAAATCTAAAGCTCATATTTATTATTATTATTATTATTGTTAATCTCTACACTTACGCTCATGACCTGCTTGATTAGATGTCCTGTGGTGATAGCAATAGAAAATACCACACAAAACAGTCACAGCCGCAGTCGCAGCCAGAGCACAAAAGCAAACCAGCGCTATGTAACCTGCGGACCAACCTGGTGCAGAGACCGTATCGTTATACTAAATGAATCACTAAGATTGCTGTTAACATACGTGAACATGTCAGTGCTGCCGTACCTGAACATGTGTGACAGAGTTTGCTGATGTCCAGATGTTGAGTCTGGTTGCTGATAGGATTGTTGATCACACAGCTGTAGGTGTTTTTATCCTGATATTTCACCTCCAGAGGTAGAGAGAGACTGATGCTGAGATCAGACACACTGATGCTGGACAATAAACTGTTTCCTTTGTACCAGGAGAGAGTCACATGACCCACATTCACCACTGAACACACCAATGAACAAGAAGATGATGATGATGAAGAACATTGTGAAGAGTTACTGCTGATGACAGGAATGGGCAGACGAGCTGAAAATCACAATAGATCATCATGCATTTTACTTTGTTACATTCAGTGAACTCAAATGGTATGTAGCTAGAAAACGACTCACTAGAAACAATAATACTGATTTTTTTGGGCGAGACCTCTTGTCCACCGATGATCTGTAAAAATCCATAGAGTCCAGTATGTTCAGTTGTGGTGTTTGTGATGGTCAGAGATCCAGTTTGTTTGTTCAGCCTCAGTCTGTCTGTGAATCTCCCACCAAGAACATCATAATATGAGATTTTATTAACCAATCTGTTGATCTGCGCTATACGAGTGCTTTCAGGTCCAAACGTCCACGTTATCAGATCAGCGGTTTGTATTTCAGTAACATCAGTGTGTAGAGTGACTGAATCTCCCTCCATCACTGACAATGACTTCACTTCATCAACACCAAACACACCTGAAGAACAAACAGAAACAGTTTCTCAAATGGAAACATCTAAAAAAAAATTTTTTTACTTAAAAAAAATACTTTTTTTTTGCTGTATTCTTTATTCTCTGAGAGTGTATGAAAAAAAATGATGTGGGTAATCTAAGATATTTTCAAAAGAATGTAAGTACTTTGTGTTTGTAAGGACATGAGGGTGAGTAAAGAACAACTAAACTTTCATTTTAAGTGAGGTATCCCTTTAAAATGTACAGGTTCAAGGTAATGTTTAAAGTCCACGGGAACAGCAAAATGTTAAAGAGAAAGGGCACCATAAGTTTAGTAACTTTAGAAATCACTTGTGATTCAGACAGACGCATTCTGTATACATTTATGTAAACATAGCATAACATTAGGCCTTTATTAAAATAATTGTTAGACATATTTTGTTGGAATATCTAAAAAAGTGAAAATTAAGTCTCGAAACGATATACTCACCATCCAAGAGTAACGAAACGAGAATTATAAACATCTTCATATTTCCGTAATGAACGAAGTTGTCCATTGTAGTTATTAAACAGTTCCGGTGAGTCTCAAAGCGTTCCACGTTCAATCGTGGCCGTTTCTGAACGAGCTAAACCACAAGCTTGACAAGCTGATTACGAACATACTATTTCACTTTTTCTCATATTTAACTGACTGCATATCTATAAGTAGCGTTTATAGGAATGAAACGCTAAAAAGTTTCAACGATCGACGATTTCAATATTGGGAAAACAGTAAATCCAAGTTTCGTAAATAACGTTTCCATATATGAAATCTGTCATTTAAGCAGAACATATCTCATACAGATCCAGGTTATCAGATCCATCGCCTGATCAGCAGACAGAGATTCCCGCACCGGAAGTAGCCCACAGCACAAACTACAAAACGTTTTGACATTTCACACGGTGAATGAGTGTGAAAGAATGTGTGACCACTAGGTCAGAGTTCAAGGTCAAACTTCTTTTTTACTGTTTAATAAAATCATAACAAAATCCTATTACTAAGCTAACCTTAAGTCACCTAATTATGTAATACTTGGACTACTAAGACAGTTATTAAGGGGTAACGAAGTGAAAACGAAGGCAAAGATGCATGTCAGCACCACGTGATCTTCTGTATCCACTACAGTACATCAGAGATAGAAAACGTTTTATGCGCAAGTAGAACAAGTAGAGAACTGTAGCATCTGGACCAATCAGACATACAGTTATTTGTTACATTTAACAAATAATCTTTAAAACCAACAACCCAGCTATATGCTGGAGTTTTGAAGACAACCCCCCAAAGCAACGAACACCCCAAAAGGGCTTAGTTGCCACGGTGACTATCTGATAAGAGGTTTTATTGCTTCAAGGAATGCACATCTGCCCATGCTACATGTGCCATAGGAAAGACACAATGCCTATAGAGATAGACTCTTTCCTATTCATTCACAGACAAACCTTTCTTGGACCTTCCTATCACACATAGCCCAGGTTATTGTGTACAGTATTACTGCATTGTATTCTAATTTTGTCTGTTGTATTCGTATTTGTCTTTCTACTGTTTTATGCATGCGTTATGATAGATGACTAGTTGTATAAAGCACCTATGTCATGTTTGGTCTCTTTTAATTCGTATGTTGATGATCTAAAAGATGGTGTAAATTAGATGTTGATACCTACGCAACATATTAGTGTTTTAAGAAACTTTAGTAGTTTTTGCATCAACACCCAGTCGAATTACATATGCAAAATACCATGCTCACAGACAAAGAGTCGTAAACTTTCCCTCCTAAGGTGAAAGTTTCCATTGGTTCGCGGACCTCCTGGAGGCGCAGCCTCCAGAGAGCTTAAAGGCAAACGGTTGACCGCCTCCCTGGCTCTTCCTTCTTCTTCTCTCTCTTCACTTTCTCCTTCGTCTGCAACATCTTCTGATTGCTGCCCGTGTGGAGGAACCCACGGGGAGCCTGAGCCGGCACAGGGCGTGCCCGGCGGGCCCGACAGGCCCAACATACAGGGCTGTGGCTCTCGACCACAAAGAGCCAGACAGTTCTACTCAACCCTGGAATTCGTCTTCATGACTCGCCTCAGCCAGTCAGTGGTTCTTGGAGAACCTAAGAAGATGAGCTAGAACTCTTCAGGACTTCCCTAAGCGTGCACCAGGCCTTGTGGCCTTGTCTTTCCATTCCCCAAAGATCACAGGACTTCAGCTGGGTCCCTCTCAGCTCTTGGTGCTTCTTCACTTTTCACATGGGAAGAAACTCCCAGTCACCAACGAGTCAGGACATCTTTGGAATTCATCACTCTTCGGACCCGGAAGAACGTGATTGCAAATTCCAAAACCACCACTTCTCCAAACCATCAAGACCTTCACCAGAGACTGCATTTGGACACTTGTTCAACGACCAAGGCAATGCAAGTATCGTATACTTAACTAAACAAACAGAGGTTTAGTATAAGCTGTAGACAGCACTGATGGTTTCACAGCAGGTGGTTAACTGACTCTTTTCATAGCTTCATGTTCCTTCTCTCTCTCTAACTGCTTCTCACTGACCATTCCCCCATGTATGAGTGATTTCATGTTTGTTTGTTTAGATTAGTTATGTGTTAGTCCTTCGTTAATAAAACTCTTGTGCACAAATTACATGAGTGTTGATTCTGATTCTGCTTTGCAAATTAATGTCCCTTTACGATTCCGATTCGAGCTACATGCTCTAATGCAATGGTATTTTAAGAAAGTTATTTTCTGTGGCTAAGAAAATATCACTTCTTATAGTTGATATAAAGATTATACTGAATGTTCGCTGAGCGAACAGATTAGTTGATGGAAAATTGATTCTGCTACAGTTACTACTGGCAGCTGATATAAGTAATTGTAATTAATCATAATTAATTGTAATTATTTATATACATTTCCCTTTGAGCTAAAATTCGCAACAGAACTGAAGTAGAGAAGTCAACTAATATCAATGTTGTCTAAATTCATATGACAAGCTTTTTTATTATTAAAAAGTTCATATTTTGTTGAATGTGGCTGAAATGAACGTTCAGAGCAAAGCTGAAGCCTCTCTCACATTATACAACTGTTTGAAACAGTGCAACCCTTAGATTGTCCAACAGAGGGCAGAAAAGGTTTAAACATCACTGTTTCATTCATTAACACTGAACAAAATGAACAATATGAAATGTAAGATATGCAGTGTACACATACACTGTAAAATAACAAAAAAACGTTGGTGTAAAGTCAAAAGAAACCGCATACAGCATGCAGCGTTAGTTTCAAACACATTTTCACCAGTTTTAAAGGCTTCTATAAATTAAAATAGCTTTGTTGTTGTTCTTTCAGGAAACCTTGCGAATGCAAGAAAAAATCAAAGGTAAAAGAATGAAATATAATTGGATTTTTCAGGGCCATACTTCTTCCATACTAGTGTGGCAACAGTTTAGTTGTGTTTACAGTAATTAGTATAGGTGTAGTGTGACAAATTACTGTTCAATGTCAGCTTGTATTTAAACCATATTTGGGAATTTAGATGGCTGTAAAAAGAGAAACTATGTAAGTAAAACTGTGTTTCTCCTCTTCTGTTGTCACAGTCAATCTTCTGCCTCTCTGGCCTTTTCTTTTAATAATTTAAGAAATCAAAAAAGCAAAGGTAAAACTAAGATCACTTGTCTAAGTCTTGTCTGAGGGTTAATATTGTCATTTAATATTGTCATTATGGTGCTTTTGTCATTTCTTCTGTAATCAGCCTTTTTGTATGGAAAAGTGTGGTGTGTGGATATTAAATCTTGACGGGTTTATGCCGCAGGATATTTTGTGAATACAGGAACAACAAAATAAGTGGCCATAACAAGAAGTGACTTCTCAGTTAAGATTACTGAATATTGAGCGAATATTGCACAGACAAGCATATTACTACAGAAATTTAATAAGTTAATATTCCATTAGATTCAAATCATTTTTTAAATATTAAAAACCATTTAAACCTACTCATCATCCATGGAATGAAATGAAACTAAAACAAACGACTGCATATTTCTGTACATGTGAGTAAAAGGTCAGTGAAAGTTGTCCATTGTAGCTGTTAAACGGTTTCGTTGTGTCTCAAAACATTCGATCAGTTTGTCCAATCAAAGCACACATACATCATGGAGACGTTTATTTGACTTCTGCATTTACATCTGAAAGATGTAGCCTAGTTTTCACGTAGTTTGCTCATCTGCAATATGTCTATATGTACGTGTGCTATCAGCTCATACCGCTGACTATCAAACTTTTGAGACAGTGAATGGGTGTGTTACAAAGTGTGAATTCAAGGTATTATTCAAGTATCATGCTTACCAAGACAATTAGTCCTAGGTTTATAGCACTTGACACTGATACGACAATAAATTTCATAAGACAAAGTTTTTTATTTTATTATTAATAAGCTAATTGTAACATGAACATGAATATCAAAACGTGCATAACAGTCAAGGTCAGAGTAAATGATAACAGGTGATAGCATGTGCCATTGTCTCCTCTGGCACACTCTCCCTGTTTTCTGAGGAAACTATAAAGAAAAACCAAAACAACAACAACAACAAAATATGTGGTTAATTTTACATGAATTAACTCATTTCAGAGCAACTTGTTCACAGTGTTGAAGGATCTTTATTCTACTAAATTAATTGAGCTTTTCACCTTGGATAATAAATATCTTGGAGATGACATTTTTTCCCTATTCCTGGTGATATTAGTTTATAAATCCAAAGTATGTGGATCTGATGTTATTAATTGTGAGATATCCAGGTTGTTGATCCAGCTGTTTTCTGTGTCTGAATATGTCATCATGACCAGTAACCATAATAGTTTTGTTTATTCAGTCTCGCAAAGACAGTGAATAGGTTTGTTCTGTTTATTTTTGCCGCACATCAAAACTTTGTATTGCAATGAATATACACCATCTCCCACCATCACTGCCTATAAGCATATATATACAAATGTATACAATAAAAATGTTTTAATAGCTATATATTTTTTAAATAATCTTTGTTGCATAGTTACATGAAAAAAGAAAACATTTTACAAAGCTGTACAAATAAAAAATTATACATTTAACACTATTTTTTATAATACATAGCACAAACAAATTAAACAATTGCAGCTGATTAGATTCTCAGAAGCTAGTTAACCATAATGTATTTTTATCTACCATTTTTGTCTAGTACAATTGATATTTTTAGCCAAAGAATAAGACTAAAACTTTAAAACAAATGAACTAACAAAAGCAAAACTAAATTAAAATTAATACTGAAAAACCTAAATATTTTTCTCTGTTGTTTTTTCAGGACACTTGTGAATGCAGGGAAATGCAAAGCGAAAAGAATGAAATATAATTAGAACATTCCTTTTTTGCCCTTCAGGCCTTCCATGCTAGTGTGACAATAGTTCAGATATTTTAAAATGCTGTTGTGTTACAGTTATTAGCCACTGTCTCCTGACAAATAGGTGTAGTGTGGCAAACTACTGTTTTATGTCAGCTTGTATTGTAGATACAACTTTACTTTTGTCATTAGGGTACACTTCTTCTGTTAAGGGCAGTCCACATCTTTTCACTTTCATTTGAGTCCTTTAAGAAAACAAAGAAGCAAAGGTAAAAACAAGGAAAGAGAAACAAGAAAATCAAAACGATTAACTGACTACAGTGATAATGTGTCTCGATTTAAAAAGCTTTCATCTGTGATCTTGTGACATACACTTGCCATAATTAATAGTTCAAAAGTTACATATCTTATTAAGACAACTGAAAGACTCACATGAGAAACACTGAACGTCTTTGAGATCTTCTTTCCCTCACTGGTGATCTGTACTTTATAATGTCCATAGTGTTTCGCTGTGATGTCTCTGATGGTCAGAGATCCAGTATTGTGATCCAGATGCAGCTTGTCTCTGAATCTTTCTTCATTATATAGGGATTCCTTAATGTTTGTTTTGTCCCACTTTGCTATGACAGAAAACTCAGCCTGATTGTTTACAATGGAATCAGCAAACATCCATTGTATCTTCTCATTTTCCTGTATTTTGGTTACATCAGTGTTTAGCTTGACAGATTCTCCCAGAATCGCTGACACTGACTTAATTTCATCTTTCTCAATTAAAATACCTGCACTCTAAACCCGGTTAAGTTGAATTTACTTAAAAAACTTAAGGAAACTGGTTGCCCTAAAAAATTTAAGTAATGTTTACTGGAAAACTTGAAGTAATCATTACTTAAATATAAGAGTCATTTTAACAACCATTTTAAGTTGAATTTACTTAAAAAACTTAAGGAAACTGGTTGCCCTAAAATATTTAAGTAACGTTTACTGGAAAACTTGAAGTAATCATTACTTAAATATAAGAGTCATTTTAACAACCATTTTAAGTTGAATTTACTTAATGCTTTTAATTTATCTAATTACTCCATTCCTCTAATAGCTACTCACTGACTCCCAGAGTGCATTGCGACATGAATAAATTATGCAATTGCTTTGCTTTACTGTTGTTGTTTGTATTTGCCAATTTCATTTGCTGTCTTGTGTCAGTAGTAGCACAACAAAAAACAAACAAACAAAAAAAAGCTCATAAAATGGTTATTGATACAGTTAATAAAAATAAATAAAATTAAGTTGTTACCATTGTTGTGATTCACATGCTGAATGTTGAAGTCTGTGTGTGACTCACGCACATTACCCCAAATATTAAAAGATTGTATCAACACAGTTACAAGCTGCTTGTAGTGTTTATAAAAAAAGAAAAACAGTAAAATTGTAAAAGATCATTAATCAACATGAAAAATATGCAACCTAATGATTTAATTAGAATATAGGTCACCTTCTAAAAGTAACCTATTTATGACTTTTCTTTCTTTGAAATCAAAGAACTCTGATTTCATGTTGCATTACTACAACAATAGAAAGAAAACTATAGTAATATAATCAAAGTTCCAAATGCCCAACCAAAAGTAACACTATTCACTATAATGGTGAGTATTAAAAAAAAAATGTGATGTTCTCTCAAATATTTCAGTTGTATTGAAAATTCAACATTCAAGATGACTTTGGGAAATGAGTGAATTCAAGTAGTGAAAGAAAGATGTGAGTGAAAAGTCTACTAAAAATTGCCCCATCTCAAAAACTTTTTCTTCTTCTTCTGTTGTCATGTTGCACATTAGCAACCTATTAGTGCACTGCTGCCTTTCACTGGTTTATTAATGTCATTGGTTTCTTTGTGGATACTTGGATATTTTAAGTAAACATCACTCAAAGCAAGTAAGTAAATTGTTTTATTTGCCTTGAAAGTAGCTGTAACTTAATAAAACCTAGTAAGTATAGTAACTAAGTAAAGATAACTAATTGTAACTAAGTAAGGTAAACTATTGGGTTTTACAGTGTGGAAAAAAAGTTCAAACATATCAAGTTGACTGTTCAACAAACCTCACTCAGCTTTCTACTGTCCAAATTTAGTTTCAACAATCATTTCTACTTATTTTCGTAATTTAAGTCCTGCTGGTTATAGTTTGAACTTTGCAGTTTGAAGACATAGGCCACAAATCATCAACTTTTATTATAGAAACAGTTGACAACAAAAATACACTTGCTAACTTCTGATTACAGGGCTCTCTAGATCTTTTATATATATATATATATATATATATATATTATGGGCTTTCATGCCTTCTATTGGATAGGACGGTAGAAAAACGTATAATTCTGTATAAAAAAACGTAAGAATAAATCTGTTTTCAGATACTAAAGATAACAAGAGCTCAGCATCCACTGTTTAATTACACTGGTCTTTGAAACAGCTCCACCACTCTTGCCCTTTTGTGCAACAGCTGTTTTTTTGCAACAGCAGCTGCTCTGGGCATTTGGTTAAATACTCTGAAATCTAATCTGACAGCCAGTTTCATCTGGGAGTAACTGGAAAAAAAAAAGTACCAGATGTACCGGGGTGTCATGTAGGCTAATATTTTTTTTTTAATAGGACTGAATTTGTATGTAATAAACACAATTTAATAAAAACATTGTAAGTTGCTAATTATATCAACTGTTTTGAACTTAAAGCGTGGCGTGTGCGCCAGCATTCCGCTTGCTGCTCGTGTGCGTTGGTCGATGCAGAAACAAGCCGTCCTCGCACACCGAAAGCAATTGAACCTAATGGAAACTTAAGACACTTCCAGACACGTGCGCATTGTTTGACAGTGTGCGCTTCCATCCACCGTGTTTTATTTCAGATATGCTTTCAACAACCCAGGCTCATTGGAAATACGTGCCTTTACATACATTTCTGAAACACTGTAATTACGTATCTTACTGCACATTTCACGGCAGTTTCAAATTGTTTTTATCACGTTGGTACAGACACATATTGCTGCGTTTTTATCAGAATTCAAATATCCAGGGAGTGTCGCTAAAGGTTAATGCTCTGTCTTATTGGAAATATCCCCTACACCAAACCCAACCCTAAACCTAACAGATAGTGTTAACAAATGCAAAACTGATTTAAAAATGTATTTTGTGGTGCAGTCGTGCTATTTTTACTTCCTTATTCAGATTTGAGCTGTTTTGGTAAATTGTAGATTCGTAGGTTCGAAACAGAACTCATCAGCACCCAAGTGCAACGTCGCCTGAGCTACCCAGCAAACCTACTGAATTAGAAAACTCATGAATATGAAGCTGTATTTGTGACGACAAAGTTACAAAATATCAGTTTTCAAATTGCGCAGGATGTTAAAATTGTTTTAAAAACATAATATTATAATCTGCCGTAAACGTCTGAAATTTAGTCTTTATTAATCAAAACTGTGTGTAAATCATATTATGTGTGAAAAGGAATAAAAGTTGTACTGCCTCCAGCGTTCATTTCAACTGGAAACTGCAGTGATTCAAACATATAGGTACGTTTTTTCAGGTTTGCAGAAATGTATACAGAAGCACATATTTCCAATTAGCCTAAGTTGGCTTTCATTAATGTTGCTTGGAATGCAGTACTATTACATGCACGAAACTCGCGCACTGACGGACTTTGCGCTTTGTGTCCTGAAGATTGATTGCGGCTGCGGTTAAATGCACTTCCATTTTCGAATACTTTTATACGAAAGTGATGCTCACACAGTCAGTTATTTCAGAACAGGACAAAACAGCTGATATAGCTATATTGGCTTCCGGAAGTGACGTCACTTGTAGTCTATTTTATTTTTATTTTATTTATTTACGTTTTTTTTTTTTATCAAATCTCTCAACATTTTACAATAGCCAGGTGGTGAAGACAAGAAAAAAGAAACTAAATTACAATGTCACTCACAATCGCCACCTGCACTCTCAGCTACCTGCCACCTCACTTGCAATCCACACAAATCGTGCGTGTTGCCAATAGAAACAAGAAGCTGTGGTTGTTAACTGATTAAAACTAATTTATTAGCATAACGTACAGGGTCCTGCAAGTCATCTGTAGGAGATAAAAACAAGACCCGCAAATCCATGGCCACAGAACAGCAGAATATGAACATAATGCACAAAATCTCTCGTTAAGCTTTTTCCTCCCGTAGAAAACCATTAAGACTTTATATCTCTTAATGTATTAAGATACATTAAGTGCCATTAAACGATCAAATTTGTAATATAGTTTATTAAATTTAATGTACTTCAAGGCAAGCATATGGCCATAAATGCACAAACTTTCACTTTCATACTTGCCCAGCAAAGGCTTGATGTGGCAAAACGGACTAAGATGATAAAGACCAAATTCAATATAAACCTTATTGTTGTCAAATGATATACAAGCACATATGAACGCGCAATAAAAATGCAATAAGTAATATTAAAATGACCAACTCTGTATAGGCAAGCAGACGTGCAGAGAACGCAATGCGTTAATTATGGAAGCCCGTTTCCGCCACTAAATAAAAAAAAAAAACATAAAAAAATATTGCGACTTTTTATCTCACAATTCTGACTTTTTTTCTCAGAATTTCGAGATACAAACTCGCAATTGCGAGTTATAAAGTCAGAATTGCAAGATATAAAGTCGCAATTGCGAGTTATTAATTCAGAATTGCGAGATATAAAGTCGCAACGGCGAGTTATAGTCAGAATTGCGAGATATAAAGTCGCAATTGCGAGTTATAAAGTCAGAATTGCGAGATATAAAGTCGTAATTGCGAGTTATAAAGTCAGAATTGCGAGATATAAAGTCGCAATTGCGAGTTATAAAGTCAGATTGCCAGATATAAAGTCGCAACGGCGAGATATAAAGTCACAATTGCGAGATATAAAGTCAGAATTGCGAGATATAAAGTCAGAATTCTGAGATATAAAGTCAGAATTCTGAGATATAAAGTCGCAATTGCGAGAAAACAAGTCAGAATTCTGACTTTTTTTTTCTCGCAATTCTGACTTTATATCTCGCAACTGTAAGTTACAACAGGCAATTTTAACGTTTGTTTCTCTTCATTTGCCACACTACGAGACGTGATTCTTACATTACAGCGACGCATTGCTGCCACACACATATTTTTTCCTCTCAGCTATGTCGTAATAACGAGATCTTTTCTCGTTAAAACGACATATTATGTCAAAAAACGAAATGATTTTCCCGTTATAGAAGATATATGGTTACATTATGTGAGCGAACTAAGCGATTGTCCGCGCTGCCTTCGCCACAGTCCTGACATAAAGGAGGTTCTGCACGTTGCTGAAGTTATAGAAATACACTGTTTTAAGTATTTTAATGTAATGCTTTCAATTGTAGCGGTATATTTATTAGGATTAATCTGTCTACAATAACTGCACTCAGACCCAAAGGATATGATTCATTTAAGGTGATCAGATCAAAACTGTTATTTCTGAATAATCGACTCTGGACGTGGGATATTATTTGGATGGCATAAGTTTGATTTAACAGCAAATCGAAATGCTAACAGAAAGAAATAAAAGAAAAATGAAAAACGGTTTGATTGTATTATGTTGATGATGATCATGATTTCGTTCTGTTTGAAAAATTGAAAAAAATATTAAGACAGATCTTTCGTATTTTTTGTTCATGGGTAAAAAAAGAGCTTATGCTTTAATATTTGTGCGTGGGCGGTCCTGAAAAGCCACTTTTCAACTTAACCTGTCTTTACTGTCTGTTCCATCATGCAGAATAAATGTTCGTCTGATGTACCGTATGTATAAATGTCTGCTTTATTTTATGTACGTCCACAATAACAACATTAACAAACGTTACAAATTGCTTATGTAAAAATACAGGGTGCGCTGTCGCACCATATCTATAGACATAAACGAAACGAAATAATAATATTAATAATAATATTAATAATAATAATAATAATAATAATAATAATAATAATAATAATAGGCTAATCATAATACTATTATTATTAGTAGTAGTAGTAGTAGTAGGATTTTTATTATAAAATCTCATTTAAGATTATCAACATTTCTGAATAATCGACTCTGGGCTTGGAATATTTATTTGGAACACTTAAGATTGATGTCGAAATACCAGCAGAAAGAAATAAAGATATTTTATAATAATAATAATAATAATAATAATAGCTTATTATTATTATTATTATTATTATTATTATTTCGTTTTGTTTGAGAAACGGAAAAACGAAAATTAAGATTTTTGTTCGTGGGTAAAACAAATTAGCTTATGGCTTTAATGTTTGTTTAACATGCGTGGGTGGCCTTGATACTTAGTCTGATTATATATAAATTATATATTATTTATTATATATTATTAAATGATATATTTAGCTGAATCAAGCCGCGCATCGGGTTGTTCTTCTGGGTTGAATTCCAGACTTTATACTGTAGGAATAGGCTGCGCTGGGTCTGGGTGTAAGCACAGTGGTAGATTACCGATAATGAATTCACACGGGAAAGACTGTACACTACCTCTAGTTGGATTTATACAAATTAAATAAAAACAATTTTGTTTTCCATTGTTTTATTAAAGTAGACATTTCAAGCTGTCTATAGACCTAAGTTGCGACAGCACACCCTGTATTTTTACAAAAGAAATTTGTAACGTTTTTTTTGTTATTGTGGAAGCACATAAAATAAAGCAGACATTTATATTATCACAATGTAAGGGATCGCGCCGGCGCCGCCGACCCGAGAAGTGCAGTGTTGCGCTTTATATGAGATGTATGTTTGTAAGAAATATAGCCTATGCAACAGCCAGTCATTATGAAGAGACGTTATTGTGACTAATTTGCAGAGCGGTACATCAGACGAACATTTATTCTGCATGATGGGACAGACAGTAAAGTCAGGTTGAGTTGAAAAGTGGCTTTTCAGGACCGCCCAAGCACAAATATTAAAGCATAAACTCTCTTTTTACCCATGATCAAAAAATCTGTCTGAAATTTTTTTCTCCATTTTTCAAACAGAACGAAATCATCATCATCATCATCATAATACAATCAAACCTTTTTTAATTTTTCTTTTATTTCTTTCTGTTAGCATTTCGATTTGCTGTTAAATCAAACTTATGCCATCCAAATAATATCCCAAGTCCAGAGTCGATTATTCAGAAATAACAGTTTTGATCTGATCACCTTAAATGAATCATATCCTCTGGGTCTGAGTGCAGTTAGACAGATTAATCCTAATAAATATACCGCTACAATTGAAAGCATTACATTAAAATACTTAAAACAGTGTACTTCTATAACTTCAGCAACGTGCAGAACCTCCTTTATGTCAGGACTGTGGCGAAGGCAACGCGGACAATCGCTTAGTTCGCTCACATAATGTAACCATATATCTTCTATAACGGGAAAATCATTTCGTTTTTTGACATAATATGTCGTTTTAACGAGAAAAGATCTCGTTATTACGACATAGCTGAGAGGAAAAAATATGTGTGTGGCAGCAATGCGTCGCCGTAATGTAAGAATCACGTCTCGTGGTTTCCTATCGTGATTTGCTAGAAAGTGTCGCAAATGAAGAGAAACAAACGTTAAAATTGCCTGTTATAACTTACAGTTGCGAGATATAAAGTCAGAATTGCGAGATATAAAGTCGCAATTGCGAGTTATAAAGTCAGAATTGCGAGATATAAAGTCGCAATTGCGAGAAAAAAAGTCAGAATTGCGAGAAAAAAAGTCAGAATTCTGACTTTTT